>JARYGA010042212.1:0-68884 GCA_030545235.1 Helianthus tuberosus | reverse complement strand
CAGCCGTCATCACCACCGCCACCACCACCCTTCGTCATCTACAACCACCATCACCACATTCTCTCAATCAACTACCCTACCTAAAACCCCTAAAACAACTGCAAGATATGACCAATTTTAATCAACTGAAATGGAACAGAAAGGTTTTTAAAATAAAATGATGAATGTAAAACAACACATGACCTGTAAGTGCAAGCAATTAGGTTATTTTGCTCCTGAATAATCTCATATGAGTTCATACCAAACACCCATATTGGTGCAACCGTATTATCAGATTCAACATGTTACTAAAGAAATGGATTATTATTGAATATATAGGTAATGGCAAATACATAAAACAGGGGATAACAGAGTACACAGCCAGAACATAAATGATAACATTATTATTGATTATCTTCAGTCACACCATTAAACCAAACACAAACAAAAACAAACACCCACAACGAAAAATCAAAAACTTGAACAACACCCACTTGAACAAACAAAAACACAAAATCCTACAACGAAAAATCAAAAAAGTTGAACAACACCCACTTCAATTTCTCATCAATTTAACCAAAATTCAAGGGAAATATGAAAAATAAACCCAAGAATGTAACCGGTTGTTTCAGAAACCGTAACCGGTCATTATCACTCTCTCCAAACAACGTAACCAGTTGTTTCAGAAACCATAATCGGCGAATAACCTCTTGTTTCGGTAATTTCAATTAATCTATTTTCTGTTCATCGGTTATCAGAGCTTTTGAAGATGAAACAGCGGATTCAGGTTTTCATTTTGATGAATCGATGTTTGAGTTAGGGTTTGATATGTTCAGATCTAACAGGTTTGAGTCGTTTGGATTTGATTTTGACAGAGGCGTTTGGCTTCTGCCTCTCGTTTTTCTTCTTCTCGAAGCTTTTGGATCCGTTTGAAGACTTTCCGGCCGCCGGTTTCCTCCTAGAGTGCTTGCCGTTTCTTTAGAATCTCTTGTTTTATGAGATCCATGGCGGTTTAGGGTTGAATCTTGGGTTTGTGAAGTTGTTGTTAGTGTTCAGATTGATGAGTGAAGCAGGTGGTTTTAATTTTGGGATATAAATGGGGAATAAATGACTTGAGAGGGAATGACCATTTTACCCTCATGTGCCTTGCACATGACATATTTTAACTAAGATTTCTAACCAAATACGATAATGGTTTGAGGTTATTACTTACTAGAATTTGGAATTTTTGAAGTTGAGTTTAAATTTACTCGGAATTTGAACAAGGTTTGATTCACTTTTGTTTCTTTCAAGATTTTTTGTTTTTATCCTTTAATCTTTAAAAATAAATTCTTAGGCTAATGGGTGTGGTGCATAAAGAGGGGGCATGGTCCTACGTGGTCTTGAGGCACGACGTGGAAAACCGCATTGTCCTTGGCGTAGAGAACTCCACCGTCTGAAAAATGATGGGTAAGTATGACATGGAGGAGGTCTGAAAAATGATGGGTAAGTATGACATGGAGGAGGTGGGACCATGCTTGATGGTGTGGAGCAAGGAGGCGTAGACACGTCTCAAAACATGGGGTCGTAGGCAAGCGCAAGGAGGCATGATTTTTTTTTTTAAAAATTAAGTCATTTATTAAATTATGATTACTGATTGGTCAAGGGGTTGTCAAAGAGCCCCAACGCCCGTGGGTTTCTTGCCTTGGAGAGGGGCGTCGCCCTCCAGGCGTTTACGTCGGGTTGGTGTGGGTGGCGTGGAGGGGTTTGCCCTCCCCTCCCCACGTCTCCACACAACATAGCCTTGTATTTGAACTTTCTTTTACGTTAAAAACCTTTTATTGATCATATTAATCAGCTTAAGCTTAAATAACTAAAATTCTTTTTTGTTTAAACTCGCATTTATTAATGAAAATTTTCAATCTAATTTATTAGGCCATGCGTAGTGGGACATTATAGGAGCGTAAAGGGGTTTGATAACGCCCATAACACCACACCTAAGCATTATAGAGGCATGAAGAGTGAGGGGCATTTCTAGGATAACGCCAAATAAAGAGAAAACAAAATGGAAATCAATGATTGAAAGGGCATTAAGGGGTGTTAACTATTACACATTTTTAATGGGGCGTTATGATGCTGATGTGACAGACCAGGGCATTAACCGTTATGAATGGTCTTAAGAGGTTCCCTGTTAAAGTATCTAGGATCGTTTGTTCAGAGCATTAACCGTTATGATGCTGATGTGACATACCAGGCAACTAAGTTTAAGTATCTAGGATCGTTTGTTCAGAGCAATGGAGAGATTGACAGTGACGTAGCTCACCGTATCCAGGCTGGATGGTGTAGGTGGAGAGCAGCCACAGGGGTGTTGTGCGACAAGAGGTTCCCTGTTAAATTAAAAGAGAAATTTTATAGGGTTTCAATTAGACCCTCTATGTTATACGGAACAGATTGTTGGGCCATCAAGAAAATTCATGCGCGAAAGCTAGAGGTAGCAGAGATGAGGATGCTAAGATGGATGTGTGGGCACACTAGGTTGGACAAGATAAGAAATGAGGTTTTTAGGGAAAGATTAGGAGTTGCTAGTATTTCAGACAAGATAAGGGAGGGGAGACTGAGATGGTTTGGGCATGTCAGGAGGAGGCAGACGACAGGCCCGGTTAGAATAGTTGAAACACTCGCGGTAGATGGAAGGAGGAGTAGAGGCAGACCGAAAATGACGTGGGATGAGCGGATTAGACAAGATTTGCTAGATTTGCACCTCTTTGAGGACATGGTCGAGGACAGATCTTCGTGGAGACGTAGGATTAAGGTTAAAGATTTTTAGGAGTTTGGCCTGGTTTTTTAGCTTGGGCTCCTATCTTATGAGTTTATTTTTTCAATTTCTATGAGGTGTGATATAGTTTTATATATATATATATATATATATATATATAGGTTTTCACCTTTTCTCGGTGTCGTAGTTTTACTAACAAGCACTTACTTATTTATTCGTTTATTATTATTTTTATTTCTATCTTTTGTAGTAGTGGCATGCTTATATATGTTTTTAGAAGCTTATGTCTTGGTTATGGTTTTTGGAGCCGGGGGTCTCACTGGAAGCAGCCTCTCTATCCCCTGGGATAGAGGTAAGGCGTGCCTACATCCTACCCTCCCCAGACCCTATCAATAGCTTCGCTATATGTGAGATTATACTGGGTATGGTTGTTGTTGTTGTTGAATGGTCTTAAGACTTCTACTTGCATGTTTTATTTAGAGTTAATTACGTTTTTCGTTCCTGTGGTTTATAGAAAATATCCATTAAAGTCCATTAGTTTAAAAAATTATTAAAACAATTTACTTCCGCTTTTGTAACAATTACAGTCCACCCTCACAAACACCATCCAAGTATTTTGTTAGTTTATTTGAAATAACCATAATGCCCCTATTATTAAAATCAACATAAATAAAGTGTTATGTTTTTTGTCCCTGTGGTTTGTGTTGATGCAGATTTTGTGTCCGATGCTTGTCGAATAGATTAGTTATTATTTTACGCTGAATTTGTAATAGTTAGTGAAACGGTCAAACGAACGTGTATTGACCCGCTCGTTTGAAGTGGTCAAACGAGAGGGTTATTCGGTTGACCGTGTGTGTTTGCAAGACAAGGGGTGTGACTATAAATAGAAAACCCTTGTCATTTGCAACACTTGGAGACTTTAGGAGGTTTGAGACCTCACCGGGAGAGATCACCACTTGGTCTCTCCCCGGATGTATACTTCTTTGGTATTAGTTCGGTTATCATGTAATCGGGCCGATTTGTAATGTTTTACTACCGGATTAATACAAAGTTGTTTGTTTATCATGTCTAATCTCTCCCGTCTTGAACCGATCTCACACGAATCACGGTTTCGGTCCCGAAACTCGGTCCTACATTTGGTATCAGAGCCATGGTGCCCGATTTAGTAAATCTAACCGTTTACTAAGTCACATGTGCTCTAGATCTGTGATTTTTGTGCTTTTTGTTCAAGATGTAAAGTTGGGTGAAAATGAGAAAAACTCAGATCTGGACCCGAATATTCAGATCTGTGCTGAAACAAGTGTTCGGTTTTATGTTTTTCACCTATATAATCAAGTTATCATCATCAAAAATCAAAAATACAATGTTTTCGTCAAATCTGCAAAATTGAACAGAGGCTGTGTTCTTGATGTTCTTGGCAGCTTCATATTTCGAAAGATGTAAGGGTGCTCGAAAGATCAAACAGATTTCGAAGGATCATCTTTACCCTCAACAACTTCGAAAGATCCAGCATATATCTTTCGATCTGAAACAGGGGTTCTGGTTCTTCGGGTCATCTTCAGCGGATGATGATGTCCGATTGTTGCTGGGAATCGGAGAGAAAACAGGGGCTGGTTATCGAAGAAGGAAGTGTGAGTGAGACAGAGATGTTAGCGGCTGTCTTTAAGTGGAATTGGAGATTGTGTTCATCGATCAGATTCTGATTTAGAGCTGGATAGAAGGAGTTTTGATTGTTGGATATGGTTGTCTGATCTTGTTGTATCGAAGAAGAGTGGATTTGAAAGATAGATGTCTGCTCCTGTGTTTATTAAAAAAAAATAAGGGTTATTTGATTTTTGGAATCTTTGAAGCTGGTTCTTGTTTATGTATAGAAGAAGAAGACAAAGCTGAAGAATGGTGGCTTTACACAACAAAAGTTGTCGGCTGAATATTTTAGGGTTCTTTGACTTTTGGGCCTTTTTTTTTTTATGCATAATCATATATCCAGAGAGATAGAGTTCTAGAAGGAGGTGGAGGTTGCACAAGGAATTTTATTTGAGGTTTTTGAATCGTGGACTTCAATTGGTAGATGGGCTCAGTGGATCAAGGGACTCCATTTTCTTTGTGGGCTTGTTAAATTTGAAGTTACTAGACCAAATAAAAGACCTAGTAATGTTGGACAAATTTAATTGGCCAATTTATTATGGGCTAATGTTTAAAGATGAGCTCTATTATTATTAAAAAAAAAAAATCTAGATGAGACATGAGGTCTTAGAACCGTCTCTATTTGTGAGTTGCAAAGTGGGGTCGGGTGTTCACGGAGATTGTTTGAACCGGGCTTCCAAATTTCAACATCAAAATTCGTACGGGTTTTGGAAGCACGCGAGATTATGCGGCATGATGAAAACAAGAGATGATGAAAACTTGATTTTTGAAAAATGTGGGGTAGTCACGGTTATCGATGCAAATGTCAAAAATGGTGACGCGACTACTATGGGCCAAAAACAAAACGGCATGTTCACTTCCGCACGTCAATGTTTATGATTGTTATCGGTTATTCGAAAATGTTCGAAAGCATTTTGTTTATTGTCATATTCTCGCATTTGAAGACGAACGTATGAACCTAGAATGTCAATACCGGTCCTAACGAGTTCACAAAGTCTTTGGAGGGATACAAGTCGGATCCTACGGGGTACTAGGCGAAATTTCCTTATCAACTAGAATATGCAACGAAGAAATCTTTTTGTTTATTGTCATATTCTCGCATTTGGTAACGAATGAATGAACCTAGAATGTCAATACCGGTCCTAACGAGTTCACAAAGTCTTTGGAGGGATACAAGTCGGATCCAACGGGGTACTAGGGGACGTTCTTATTCAACTAGCATATGCAAAGAAGAAATTCGTTTTCGTGATTTTTCGAAAAACCAAGAACATTCAACGAAGATTGACGACAATTCCGTTCAGTGGAGGGAATTGGTGAACATTTGACGACAGTTTCTTTGAAGTGGAGAGAATCTGTTAAGGTTTAGAAATCTTACCAAAGAAATAGGGGGAATAAAAATTTCGTATGTTGAATTTTTTCGGTAAATTTCTAAACGCAATCACAGGTGGTAGAGTTTGTGATTTTCTGGTGATACAAACGGTTCGGCGTGGAATGTTTTGCACATACACATATTTGAGGATTTTAATTAATTCTCCAGCCAGCGTGAAGGGTTTTGCACGGAAAAATACAGGTTTCTAAAGTCTACAGTAGTTACAAAAGCGCTGTTCACTGAAGACCTGGGGAATCTTTTTGAAAGCTGATAGTTCAAGGCTGAAGACCTGCAGGATTCGGTTTTGGGTTTGATGTTTCTTTGGGATTTTACAGGGATCTGGGGGTAACTCAATTCGTTGAGTTTGCAAACGATGTACTTGGTCAAGCTGACTTCCTGAGTACTGATGCTGAAGATCCGTAGTGCATTACGTGGTCAACTTCACAAAGGCGAGACAATGAGATCTGGATGTAGTTCAACTAAGCATGCTGGTTGAGCTTGCAAGGGATACACTTGGTCTAGCTGACTTTCCTGAGTGTTGATGCTGAAGATTAAAGTGCATTACTTGGTCGATTCCACAAAGACGGTTTACAGAAGACAGTTCACCAGAAATCTCTATCAATGTAGTATGCTTGAAGATCAAGACTTGATGCAGTTTTTAAAGAATGGAACCCTTATCAAATGCCGGTTGGAGTATTGGAAGATCAGCGGAAGATCGGTCAATTGAGCCTTTTGAGGAAATTGCACAACACCCAACACGGATACGCATACTTTGAGGGGGAACTATTATACAAGAAGCATCAAGATACTACTTACCTGGATCATCGGTCAAGGGGGAATTTGTTAACACAGAGAAGATGAATACTTGACTGAAGATCGATTGCAGTTGCATTTTCGGCATTCGACAGCAACGGACAAGGGGGAATTTGTTGATGCAGATTTTGTGTCCGATGCTTGTCGAATAGATTAGTTATTATTTTACGCTGAATTTGTAATAGTTAGTGAAACGGTCAAACGAACGTGTATTGACCCGCTCGTTTGAAGTGGTCAAACGAGAGGGTTATTCGGTTGACCGTGTGTGTTTGCAAGACAAGGGGTGTGACTATAAATAGAAAACCCTTGTCATTTGCAACACTTGGAGACTTTAGGAGGTTTGAGACCTCACCGGGAGAGATCACCACTTGGTCTCTCCCCGGATGTATACTTCTTTGGTATTAGTTCGGTTATCATGTAATCGGGCCGATTTGTAATGTTTTACTACCGGATTAATACAAAGTTGTTTGTTTATCATGTCTAATCTCTCCCGTCTTGAACCGATCTCACACGAATCACGGTTTCGGTCCCGAAACTCGGTCCTACAGTTTGTTAAAAATAATCATTAAAGTCCATTAGTTTAAAAATTGCCAAAACAGTGCCAGTATCTGTCGCAACCCCCGACCCCTTGCCCCGGAAGCGGGCGGCCGCGGCGTACTTAGAGCCGGTGGTAACGGTGTTTATTAATTTGGCAACAGAATTTAAACATCAGGACCGTAGTTAGGAAATATTTTTATTAGAGTTTAAACACTAAATTTTTATAAATAATAACTGGGATAAAACCCAAGTTCATTGACAATACATTTGTAGAGATAAAACCCTAATTATTGAAAACATAAACTCCTTTTTATTTAGGTAACTTTTATAGCCACTTCTTTAAGCTTTCAGTGCTCTCCAGCTGGCTTCTATTAGCTTCACATTAAGTTACCTGAAACGCGTTTTAAAAAGGTTTTATCAGCAAGAAATACTGGCGAGTGCATCCCAGTTTAATCAAAACAAGCTTTTATAACATTACAGTATTAAGATTTACAACGCTTATATCCATCCAATTATTCAATACAGCATTGCCACTGGGTAACCTTTGTCCCCCGTGCTTGCAGTCATGCTACTATTCGTAATAGTAACGAGTTTCAAGTAATGTATACAAAACCCCACATACTGATGATAATTGTAGAATCACAGGAACTTAATCACTGTAAGTCATTTAGGGTTTTCTAAAATATTTAAAATAATGATTTAAAAAGGTTTACAGAACTCCAACGAACTGAGTCAGGCAGAGCCTTGACATGCGTTACGGAGCCCTAGATCAATCGGGTAGGGTAACGAATATGTGATCGGGGTTATTGTAACATCCATCAAAATGGGCTCCGAAAATCCGACCCGTTTTGAAACCCGAATCCTAACTTTCGAAATCTCGAAAATTTTCGCGAGTTAATTAACCACTGAGATATTCCTTACTTTCAAATTTAATAATCGATATGGTCATTTATTTATTTAGTTAATTAACTAATTAATCTTTCGTGATCTAAAAAGTAAAAAATTTATTAAGCTAGTTACCAATTAGTTATATTCTTTCAGTTATGGCATTATTAAACTTGTGTATAAAAGATCACCTCGTTATACCTGCTTTATCATGTAATTATGACATCACTAACTAGTGTATAAAGGTCTTGCACCTATTGAGCTAATAATATACATGCACCATAGAGGCCTATTCTTCGAAACGAGAATTGCCGCCCAAAGACAACCCATTACCCCTGATTTCTCGAGACATGCTACCAATTTAAAGTTCCCATACTTAAAGA
Organism: Helianthus tuberosus; assembly: GCA_030545235.1. Classification (NCBI taxonomy): domain Eukaryota; kingdom Viridiplantae; phylum Streptophyta; class Magnoliopsida; order Asterales; family Asteraceae; genus Helianthus; species Helianthus tuberosus. The sequence goes on along the minus strand of JARYGA010042212.1, from coordinate 60,519 downwards.
ACATCAAGAACCTATACATAATTACGGCACTCTTCTCCCTCACGCAATTATTTCGTTTTGGAAACTTGTTAAAAATTTAAACCTTGATATAAGCAGCCCTTTGATCCCCTAAATGTTAAAAAAACGCATCTGCGAATCAATCACCACAACTCGACACTCTCACCCACTCTCAAACTCTCCCTCGCTAACCATGCCTTCGCCGGAGACGTATGGGGTTCGCAACGGGATTCACTCCTTCACCATACCTTTTCGCTCAAACCGCATACTCGTCGGAGAAGTTTGATCGTCGTCCGAACATCGCCGGAGAACCAGAAGTTGCCGGGAAACATCTCGCACCTTTTCATTTCGTCAATTCGAACCGGAGATGACACCGGAGACTTTCGGAGCTTGCGACGGAACTCAACCCGTCACCGTTTCGGTATATCATTCTATTCCATTACTTGTTTCGAATTATTCGTACCTTTTGATAAACTGTTCCATCTTTGCTTCTTTAAAATGAAGAAGTAGAACTAGTTAATTTGCTAATATATGAATTCAAACTTAACATAATTCAGAAATCAGTTACATGGTTTAATGGTTGTTGTGGGTATCGATCACAGGGGGCACGGGTTCGAACACTGTCCACTAGATTTTGTTTTAAACAAAGAGGATGATGAATGAGTTTTATTCCATGTTCATGTACTGGTCCCTTGTGTTTTTTTTTAAGGAATATGATAAGATAAGAAACAGACTTTTTCCTTTATTTCTTTTTTTTTTCCTATAATCTTTTAGTTTAATAAAATCAAGTAATTAATGACTTATATTAATACTTTTTATAACCTAAAATATTTATAAGGTCAATTTATAAGTCTTTTTATAACATTACATGTTTAGGATAAGTTATAATTTTTTTATAAATTAGATTGGGTAAATCATAAACTTTAGGAATTTTATCTAACCTTTATATAATAACGAGATGGTTATGTGATAAAATATAATAATTAAATTGTAAATCATAAACATTAGGGATTATAATTAATCTACAACTTTTAACAATATCGTTACGTGCCATTTTTCATATCTAGGATAATCACTCTCGTACGTTCGGTTTTTCCCAATCTTTTCCTCGTGCGTTATTTCAAGGAATCTCCATACGCAAAACCGTGAGTATACTCGATCCCTTTTTCCCCTTTACAATTTGGGATGCAACATGTATAATTATGTAAACAACTTTTGAACTAAACATACTCAATCTTTGAACGAAGCATGAAACTAATGTGATTTACTTGCTATTCTTGTATGCTCTATGAACGATTTGGAACGTTATATGCTCATTGACTTGCTCGCCCACCTTAACAATTATAGCGCTATAGGATTAACGCCCCGCCTGCTGAACTATTGGGTATTGTTAAGTTTACCACCCCGCTGAACTATTGGGATTAGGCTATTTTATGCGTTGTGTTCTAGGGTTTGATCATATTGTACGCCAAAATCGCATACGAGTAATCACATATTATGAATCATGTTGGATTGAGTTTTTATTCTATTATGCTATGTAAACAAACTTGTATACTCGCTCATTGCCTTTGCATTGAAACTCTATTTTAATACATGTTGCAGGTTGATTAATGAAGTATGGATGATTGATGAAACAAGTGTAGGGTGGACTAGATACACACCTTTAATCTATTTATCTTTTGTTGATTTGAATTTGAACAATGTTGTTATTTCCATTTTAAATGTTGTATGACAATTTAGTCCTTGCAATGAAATTTGAATTCAATTAAATATTGTCACATAGTGTTATGATGTTTTGAGCAATTTGTTCGTCTCATCCCGATGTTTCCGCCATCGGTTGGGGTGTGACAGTTATAATACTTACAACGAGGCAGAGCTTCGCTTTTTAGGGGTATTATACCCGGTATAATATCACTATAACTTTGAGAGAGAAAGAAAGAATTGAGCGACAATGAACTGAGGCCTCGACCTCCTTTTATAGGTCTGATCAAGGGCGGCTCGCGCCTCGCGACCTGTTTGGGTTAACCTTTCGCGCCCCGCGAGCAAGCTAGACTAGGTCCAAGCTTGGGTGATTCACACCGTAGATCAAACACGAGGGGGGGACACGTGGCGAAAAAGGGCGCCGCCTGGTGTCACCGGGTCGCGCCCTGCGACAGACCTGGCTGACCGGGTCGCGGCCCGCGAGGGCACTATATTTTTGTTTTTATTTGATTTTTATTAATATAAATACTATTTAAGCCCGTTAACGTATATTTGGGATATAATAGGGACATTTAGGGTTATGTTAAGGGGTTTTAGGAGGGTTGTTATATCCTCCCCACCTTATTTTAGATCTCGACCTCGAGGTTTTATTATTATTAGTTTTCATTTAAACACCTTTGGTCCCTCAACTTTCGTTTTTATTTTGTTTTGACTCTTTAACTACTTATTAGTCATCATCTAACTAGGTTAATGTCATTCCCAGTTAGTTTGTTTCACTTATTTATTTACAACATATTTGTAATATAAGAAATTGTATTTTCGAGGAGTTACACTTTAATCGTTCCTTTTAATCCTTCAGTATCATCCTTGATTAATGTTTCCTGTATCTCTCTAATTTTCTCATTTAAATCTGTCTGCAGATTTAATTTGAGAGAACGTACTTGTTTTGGCTTTTCATGATACTTTCGACTTAAAGCATCAGCTACTACATTAGCTTTTCCTGCATGATACTGGATATCACAATCATAATCACTAAGAATCTCCATCCGGCGTCTCTGTCTCATATTTAATTCCTTTTGCCCAAAAACATATCTTAGACTCTTATGATCTGTGAAGATAACAAACTTACTACCGTAAAGACAGTGTCTTCAAATCTTAAGGGCAAAAATTATAGCTCCTAACTCTAGATCATGGGTTGTATAATTTTCTTCATGATTCTTAAGTTGTCTAGAGGCATAAGATATAACCTTTTGACGTTGCATCAACACACATCCATAACCTAACTTAGACGCGTCACAATAGACTATCAAATCTTCAGTTCCTTCTGGTAAAGCGAGTATGGGTGCGTTGGTTAACTTTTGCTTTAAAATCTTAAAGACTTCTTCCTGTTTTGGTTCCCATTCAAACTTAATTGATTTGCAGGTCAATTTGGTTATTGGAATGGCTATTCTAGAAAAATCTTGAATAAAACGTCTATAATAACCTGATAGTCCAAGAAAACTTCTTACCTCCGTTGGTGATTCAGGGAATTTCCTTTTGGTAATTGCCTCGATTTTTGTGGGATCTACATGAATTCCTTCATGATTAACCAGATGTCCAAGGAATTGCACTTCTTGTAACCAAATTCGCATTTTAAAAATTTAGCATAAAGCTTTTCTTTTCTCAGCAAATTTAGAAGTATAAACAAATGTTTCGCATGATCTTCTTTACTCTTAGAGTAAATTAGAATATCATCTATAAAGACAATTATGAATTTATCCAGATATGGTTTACATATTCTGTTCATCATGTCCATAAATGCGGCTAGGGCATTGGTTAAACCAAATGGTATGACTGTAAATTCATAATGACCGTACCTTGTTCTGAAAGCAGTTTTAGGATTGTCCTCTTCCTGTACTTTCAATTGATGATATCCTGAGCGTAAATCAATCTTAGAAAAGAATCGAGCTCCTTGAAGTTGATCGAATAGATCATCGATTCTCGGTAATGGGTACCGATTTTTAATCGTAACCTTGTTCAATTCCTGATAATCAATGCACATACGCATCGGTCCATCCTTTTTTCTTGACAAACAAGACTGGTGCTCCCCAAGGAGATGAACTAGGCTGTATGAAACCTTTCTCCAGAAGTTCGTCCAACTGTTTCTTCAGTTCCTGCATCTCCGTCGGTGCTATTCGATATGGCGCATTGGCAATTGGTGTCGTTCCTGGTATTAGGTGAATCCTAAATTCAACCTCTCTATCTGGCGGTAATCCAGGTAATTCTACTGGAAAAACATCTGAAAATTTAGATACTACTGGAATATATTTTAATTCTTTTCCTTTAGTGTTAATGATTATGGAAATCATATACACAGTTGCTCCTTTCCTTGAATAGCTTGCAACTTTCACAGAGATGAATTTTGTTGATCTGGTTGGCTTGTCTCCTTTAATTGTGATCTTTTTACCCTTTGGTGTACTTACTTGTACTGCTTTTTGATCACATAAAATATTGGTATGATTGCCTACCAACCAATCCATTCCTAATACGATATCAAATTAAGCCAGATTCATTGGGTAAAGGTTAACAATGAAATCATGGTCTGAAATTTCTATCCTTGCTCCTTGCAGGATTTCACTAATCTTAATGGATTCTCCATTAGCCGTCTCTACCAGACAATCTTGTTGAAGTTTAGTTAGTGGTTGATTGAGAAGTTTGTAGAAAGAAGTATTAATAAAACTTTGGTTTGCACCAGGGTCAAATAATACTTTAGCAAAAATATCATTAACTAAAAACGTACAAGCCATCACATCCGAAATCATCTTGGCTTCTTCAGCTGTCAGAACAAATGCCCTGGCATTCTTCTGAGGTCCTTAAGATGTTGTAGGCTTGTAGGTTGTTGCTAGAGCTAGTTTCGGATAGTTCGGTTTGATATGACCAACTTCTCCACAATTGAAGCATAGCCTATTACTAGCTTTCGATCGACATTCTTCTTCCTTATGCCCGGGTTTCTTGCAAAAATTGCAATACCTTGCACATTTTCCATAATGCTTCTTTTTACAAGACTTGCAGTAAGGTGCAGAGGAAGAACCTGTATCTTTCACACGGTTGGAATTACCGTAGCGAAATTCTTGGGTAAGTCTTTGGGCTAGGTTCTTTCTTTGGTTTTCTTCTTGCGTACGTACCAACTCATCAATCAAGATATTGGCTAGTTCTACTGCTTCTTCTATAGTTTGTGGTCTAGCTGCCTTGACTACATGTCTGATTTCACTAATTAATCCCCAAATATAATGGGAGATTAATACTGGTTCTGGTGAGGCTAAGGTTTGTACTATTCTAGCATATTTGAAAAATATGGTAGTGTAACATTTGCAGTCTATTCCAGTCATTTTAAGATTTAAGAACTTATTGGCGATTTGTTCTTTTGCATGAGGAGGACAGAATTTTCTTTCGACTATATCCTTAAAGTCGGTCCATTCCATATTATAAACTCTATCACTTCCTCTAGACTAGAGAATGATATTCCACCACTCTAGGGATGCATTCTTAAAAAGATTAGAAGCAAACAAAATCTTATCTTCATCCGCACATTTGCTTATTTTTAAGACTGCTTCTGTCTTTTCTATCCAGCGTAAGGCTACAATGGCTCCTTCATTGCCAGAGAATTCTGACCAGAATTCTTTATAAGAACATCCATATGAAACAGTTCTTCTTCTTTTTGGAATAGGTACTTGGATCAGTGGTCCATTATTTCCGTTCATGCTGTGACTTGGTTCGGTAGGTTGATGTTTACTTCCAATTACAGATTTATTATTTTCTGCTTCTTTAACAGTCTTAATAATATATGGCATAGCATCTATAATTTCTTGTGCTACTATATGTTGGATGGCACTGCTATCTACTTTGTTTCCATTATTATCATTATTCTGGTTTTCCGGATTTACTTCATTGTTCATCTGGATTATAAACATTTATCAGGTATTAATATCACAGAATAAGATTTGATACAAACAATCATACAAGCAAATTGATCAAAAACGTCGAACATTGCGACTTTACTCTTTTTATATATCTATATGCATCGATTACAAATTATTACTGAAAAATAAACACACTAGTAGTTATGCATCGATAGGTATTAGGTTATCTGTTTTAGTTGATTTTTTTATCATACTACACACACACACACACACACACACACATATATATATATATAGAGTAGGAGTTGGGTGGAAAGTCTTTTTTTCCTAGAAAGTCTAGGAAGCAATGAGAATTGGACATGTGGCATTGAGTTATTTTAACTAAAAGGGCAACTATGTAATTTCACATTTTAATTTTATTTTTGGAATTTATTTTTCATTAACTAACATTCCATGATTTTTGGAATCTTTGTTTTTTTCGAATTCAAATTCAAATTCAAATTTGGAGGTCAATGTGTTTATCTGGAGTCAAATTCAAATCGAATTTATTTTTCATTAACTAAATTCAAATCTGAAGTCAGTGTGTTTTAACAGCAAACAGGCCAATGTGTTTTAACAGCAAGCAGATTCTTGACGCTGTGTTTTAACAGCAAGCAGATTTATTGACATTGTGTTTTTACAGCAAGCTGGCCAGTGTGTTTTAACAGCAAACAGATTTCTTGACATTGTGTTTTAACAGCAAACAGGCCAGTGTGTTTTAACAGCAAACAGGCCAGTGTGTTTTAACAGCAAGCAGATTCTTGACGCTGTGTTTTAACAGCAAGCAGATTTATTGACATTGTGTTTTAACAGCAAGCAGGCCAGTGTGTTTTAACAGCAAGCAGATTCTTGACATTGTGTTCTTGACATTGTGTTTTAACAGCAAGCAGGCCAGTGTGTTTTAACAGCAAGCAGATTCTTGACGCTGTGTTTTAACAGCAAGCAACCCAGTGTCTTCGTCTTCAACACACTGTCATCATCAACATTAAAATGGTATCAACAGCCAGCAATGATCGATTACAATAAACACAATTTTGAAACCCTAGTTTTGAAAAATACATAAAAAAACGCACCTAGGATCGACGACGACTGATTGGAACGTTTTTTGGAACACATCGGAATATCAATCTTCTTTGTTGTTTCAATAATCTTGAATCTCTTGCCTCAAAATTACCAGAAAAAGAAGACGCAGATGATAAAAACTCGAGTTCTAGAACACAATCAACGAGTTAAATAGCAACTAACGCTTGTATTTTTTTTTCGAATTTGTTATCTTCATCCAAGAAACTAGCGAATTTTGGTATGGATTAGGGTTTTAGGAAGTGGGTGTTTTAGAGAGAGAGAAAATCGCGTGAATGTAGGACGTGGGTTAATGTTTGACGGTTTGTTAATTGATTTAAAACACGTTGAATGACCAAAATACCCCCAATCTATTAAATCAATTAATTATTATCACACACATAGTACCAAAATGTCACTAAGATGATCTCAACCCTTAAACACACCAATCGGATGGACCAGATCGCTTCCTAGACTTTCTAGGAAAAACACACTTTCCGTGCGAACCCTACTCTCTCTCTATATATATATTAGGTGATGTTCATCCAATACTGCATCTCTCGCTCGTCATATTTCCAGACGAGTTTCTCTCCTATTTGTTGTATCCTATTTCCTTCTTCCACTAATTCTTCGCCATATGTGTGAAGTTCTTGCACATTCTCTTTACTCATGGGTGGTAGTGGTGCTGGTACTGGTACTGGGTCAGGGTATTGAGGTATGGGTTCTCTGTATGGGTATGGGTTGCTTAACACACTTCGAATATACCTGTCGTCGTTCCAAAATGGATCTAAAGGATTAAGGTCAGTATATTGTGCTATGGGATTTGGTATGGATACTGGTTCTTCATGAGGATATAGTTCCTGATATACCCTATTGTCATCTTCCCATGGATCATACTCTAAAGGATTTGGTGCTGGGATTCTAGGTATCTCGTTAGGATCAAATGCTGGTATGGGGAATTGGTTCTCTTGGTTAGGTTCTAACTCCATTGGTTGGTTGGGAATAATGGCAACGGTTGTGGTTCAACTATTTGGTTCAGATTTGAATATGCTGGGGTGGTTGCTAACATATGAAAATCTGCTAACTGTCTATGAAGTTCTTCTTCCCATAATGGCCTATTAACTGTTTCCTGGGTTTGGGCATTGACTTCCCTATTTGCTTTGGCTAATGCTCTCTGTTGTTGTAATTTCTTCATCCTCTTTCTCCTCTCATGCGCTCCCCTACTAAACCGTCCTCTTTTTTTTCGGAGGGAATGGTTCCTCGGATTGTGCCTTAAAGATGAAAATTCCTTCCTCGATATCAGCAGAGTACCCCGAAGAAGTAGGCTGAGATGAGGTTCCTTCACTCTTTGGGGAACTTGCTAATTGACGATAAGCGTCGGATGTACCTTGCTCACTCATACTGTAAACTAAAAGATTGTCAAATAACACAAAACAATATTATACATATTTACACATAGTTACATAGATTATTTCCTAACACAATTGATTAAAATTTAGGTAGTAGCAGAACACCTCAGTGGCTTAAACCAGTGGCTTTAGCTCTGATGCCACCTCCTGTCGCAACCCCCGACCCCTTGCCCCGGGAGCGGGCGGCCACGACGTACTTAGAGCCGGTGGTATCGGTGTTTATTAATTTGGCAGCGGAATTTAAACATCAAGACCGTAGTTAGGAAATATTTTCATCAGAGTTTAAACACCAAATTTTTATAAATAATAACTGGGATAAAACCCAAGTTCATTGACAATACATTTGTAGGGATAAAACCCTAATTATTGAAAACATAAACTCCTTTTTATTTACGTAACTTTTATAGCCACTTCTTTAAGCCTTCAGTGCTCTCCATCTGGCTTTTATTAGCTTCACATTAAGTTACCTAAAACGCGTTTTAAAAAGGTTTTATCAGCAAGAAATACTGGCGAGTGCATCCCAGTTTAATCAAAAATCTTTTATAACATTACAGTATTAAGATTTACAACGCTTATATCTATCCAATTATTCAATACAGCATTGCTACTGGGCAACCTTTGTCCCCCGTGCTTGCGGTCATGCCACTATTCGCAATAGTAACGAGTTTCAAGTAATGTATACAAACCCCCACATACTGATGATAATTGTAGAATCACAGAAACTTAATCACTGTAAGTCATTTAGGGTTTTGTAAAATATTCAAAATAATGATTTAAAAATGTTTACAAAAAGAGAATGAACTCACATGGCTAACTTAGGTTTTACTATAGCTTCCTAGTGCTTTTCCTGGTTTTTATCTATTAAAATTTAAACAATGCACGCATGTTAGTAAGATAACCCACTTTATATTAGCCATACTAACGAGATAGAACTCCAACGAACTGAGTCAGGCAGAGCCTTGACATGCGTTACTGATGTGTTCAAAATGCAACATATAAATTTCATCAAATGAGGCATAAAACTAACCCTTTTTTGGTACTACTGTTGTTAAAAGTGTGCTTTTGTCTTCCTTTTGTATTTTCAGGATTAAATGAGCTCAAATTAACAAAAGAAGCAAAAGGACATCCAAATCTAACATAAATACAAGAAAAGGAACAAGACGTGACATGCCCGACCCCACGACAGCATTTTCCCAAGTAAAACAAGAGATCAGAAGCCTGAACACGCCCGTGCTCAGCCAGCACGGGGGCGTGCCCAAGTGTCAGCAGAAAAGACAAAGTGGTAGAAGCTTCTATTGCCCACCACGGGGCCGTGCTCAGGGGACACGGGGCCGTGGTCAACTATAAGATTCGCACAATCCAGCAAATCTGCATAGTACAAAGATTCTTCTGCACCACGGGGTCGTGCTCAGCGGACACGGGGGCGTGGTCAACTAAAAAGACAAAACTGCATTAAATGAAGAAAGAGAAGGATGTGGACACGGGGCCGTGCCCACTGGACACGGGGCCGTGCCACGGAGCTTCTGTTCAGCCTATAAATAGAAGTGCTTGGCTCAAGCTCAAACCATCCCTTGGCACACCACCTCTCTCACACTTCACCCACCACCCACCACCACCATAACACCATCATCCATTGTCCATCGTAGAGTGTGTGAGTCGTCTCGGGATCCAAGATTGATCGTAAGAGTTCTTGACAATCAAGGCCCTGTTTGCCTAAGTCTCTTACATCACTTGGTGAAGACAAAGTGTCTAGTTTAATACTTTTTATTTCTAATCTTTTACACTTTATACTTGGTTTTGTATTAATGACTTTAATAACTAGTTGCTTATGTTGAAGGTGATCTTTCCTTATCGTTTGTCCGTGGTGTCTTGGCATTATTTTACTGTCTATATAAAATAAAAGATTTTCACCATTCATATCTCCACGGTCTATATGGAGGTATGTTGGCTACCTGGTCGGGGGTTAAGGGAACGGTTTGGTAAAGGTCTTGCCATTGTTCAGTGTTTAGAGGTCCTGCAATGGACCTGGGTCAAATTTAGTAGGACCTCCTTCAATACTTAACGGTATTGGATGGCGGGGGTCCAAACTCTTTGATCCCCTCATAAGTTAACTACTATTAATACTATAACCCGGCTATTTAGGACTGTATCCCTGCTGACTCAGACTACTTAGTCGAGGGTAACGTCACCTCCAAAAGAGGGGCCGACCATAATTTGCATTAATAACTTAATTAATTATCTTCCAATAATCCACCCTTTTAGGATTGTATCCTTGCTGACTCAAACTACTGGGGTGAGGGTAACGTCACCTTCAAAAGAGGGGCCTACTACAATAACTAAGATAATCTCTTAAAATAGTGCAAATGTGCGGGAATAATCAAAGGTTACACTAGATACGGGTCGGAACCAAGTGATTCATCTTGTCTATCTATTTTTCTTTTTATTTTATTTTTCAGCATTTTAAGTTAGTTTTTATTTTTCTTAGTTTAAAACATTTTTCTAAACTTTTTATTTTGATTAGACGTTGAGGATAAACCGGTACTAAAAGCTCTTGTGTCCTTGGACGACCTCGGTATCTTACCAACACTATACTACGCTCACGATGGGTGCATTTGCCCATATGTGTGTTTAGTGTTAGTGAAATATCGTGTTTTATAAATTTAAAACTTGGCTAAAAATAAGTGTTAAAGGGGCTTAAAATATACACCTAATATATATAACACTTCACACGCATCAAGTTTTTGGCGCCGTTGCCGGGGACACAAGGATTTTAAGAAAGCTTAAAATCGACGGCCAAATTAGTTTTTCAAAACCTTTTTAAAACGCGCGCACATTTTTCTGCATTTTAGTTTAGATTTGCATTACAGTAGCCTGTACACGGGGCCGTGTTCACTGAACACGGGGCCGTGCTGCACATTTTCATAAAAAGACCCAGTAACAGTAGCTTGAACACGGGCCGTGGTCACTGAACACGCCCCGTGCTCAACTAGATCAGTAAATTTAATTAAAACGCCCAGATACAGATCCTGAACACGGGGTCGTGCTCACTGAACACGGGGCCGTGTCCAGCCTCTGTTTCCGTTTTTATTTTTGTTTTCTGATCTCGAGACTCGGTTGTGGTCTGCTGAGTGATTCTTATGGATCAATACTCAGGAGGTTACAACTACACCTATGAGGAGGATGATTATAGGGGTAATTATTGCACTAATTGTCGTAACTCACTCTCGGTTCAAAATAATCACTCATATCAACCATCCAATTCATTCACCTACTATGAGGAACCCAGGTACGAGCCATCAACTTCATACACATCCTATGAAGACCAAAGGTATGAACCTCCTCCCTCATACTCATATTTTGATGAACCAAGGTATGAGCCTTCATACTCATACTTTGAGGAACCAAGATATGAGCCACCACCTTCATATGCTTATTATGAGGAACCATAGCGTGAACAACCCACATCATATGAGTATTATGAAGAACAAAACTACGAACCTTATCCATCATATGCTTACAATGAAGAACAATGGTGCCAACCATCGACTTCATATGGGTATTATGAGGAACAAAGGGTCGAACAATCGGATTCAAGCTTAGAAAATTCCGATTCTTTTTCTATAACCGAAGTGACCGATAGGATATTAGAACACATTAGAGTTATCGATCGTTGTATAAAAGAATCTCGCGCAAGGGAAGAGGAGTCCCGCGCAAGAGAAGAATTAAAAAGGAAGAGATAACTGAAAATGTAAAAATGGAAGAACAAATAAGTGAAAAACCGACACATGAGTTAAACAACGAAAAAGGTGAGTCCAACAACGTTAAAATTCAAGAAGAGTCTAATTTTGAAGAAATTAATCTCTTGTCACCTTCTTTTGAAAATCATTGTTTAGTACCCACTCATGCTAAGTTTTTAAAAGAGTTAAACACTAACACTAAAATTGACGAAACGGTAAGTGTTAAGTTAACTAATGATCAAACTTCGCTAATAAAAGAAGACCCATTTGAAATTAACATTACACCGGTTCCATGTTTCTTTCAAAATTCGTTTATTAGTAATGTCACAATCGATAAAGATCTTTGTGTTAACATAATGCCTAACTACATTTTCGAAAAATTAAGTATTAGTGATTTTTCTCCACTTCAAATACCCATTTTTCTATCCAATCGGAAAGTATTGGTTCAAACAAATCAAATGGTAATACCAACCGACTTTATCATCCTCGATGAAGATCCTCTAATGTTGGGACGACCATTTGTAAAAACTCATGAAGCTTTGAAAAACCGGAAGTTCAACAATCTACCTCTTCAATTAGGGGCATTTAAAAGAAGTGTCGATCTCGAACGGTCAATGAAATATCCATTCAGCAATAATGACCCCCTAATTGAAGATGAAGATGAACCACCCGATACAAGTGAAGAGATTGACCACTTTGTTGAAGAAGATGTCGCCATAGAACAAACTTTTAAAGTTCTTGATCGAAATGAGCAACCAAATAAGGAGTCTCCTAAAGACCCACCACTTGAGCTCAAAGAACTTCCAAAAGGTTTTGAATATGCTTTTCTAGACAAATAGGGTAATTTACCTGTAATTATTTCGTCTAAATTAAATAGCTTAGAAAAAGAAAAATTAATTAGTCTTTTGAAAAAACATAAAAATGCTATAGCTTGGAAACTTGTAGACATAAAAGGAATTAGTCCTTCTATGTGCACACACAAAATTTTGATGAATGATGACTACAAATCGGTCATACAACCACAACGTCGAGTGAATCCAAATGTTCAAGAAGTGGTTAAAAACGAGGTCATCAAATTACTTGACGCCGGACTTATCTACCCTATCTCCGATAGTCCGTGGGTAAGTCCCGTCCAAGTAGTTCCAAAGAAAGGAGGTATGACGGTAATAACTAACGAAAAGAATGAATTAATAACAACGAGAACCGTCATAGGATGGAGAGTTTGTATAGATTATAGACGATTAAATGAAGCAACAAGAAAAGATCACTTTCCTTTACCCTTCATTGATCAAATGTTAGAGAGATTATCCGGTCATAAATTTTACTGTTTCTTGGATGGTTTTTCAGGTTACTTTCAAATCCCAATAGCACCCGAAGACCAAGAAAAGACAACTTTCACATGTCCCTATGGAACTTTTTCTTATCGACGCATGCCGTTTGGTCTATGTAATGCCCCCGCAACATTCCAACGTTGCATGGTAGCCATCTTCCATGACATGATAGAAAAGACAATGGAAGTCTTCATGGACGACTTTTCTATCTTTAGGGATTCATACGACCAATGCCTCGATAACCTTGAACGAATGCTATCCCGATGTGAGGAAACTAACATCGCCCTTAATTGGGAAAAATGCCATTTCATGGTAACGGAGGGAATAGTACTCGGTCATAAGATCTCAAGCGAAGGAATGGAGGTGGATCGAGCCAAAATATATACCATTTCTAGATTACCACCTCCATCCTCCGTAAGAGCTATCAGAAGTTTCCTAGGGCATGCCGGATTTTAAAGGCAGTTTATCAAAGACTAAAATCTCAAGGCCTCTAACGAAATTACTTGAAAAAGATGCTCCTTTCATCTTTGACAAGGATTGCAATCAGGCATTTATAACCCTAAAGGAAATGTTAGTCAATGCACCTATCATGATAGCGCCTGATTGGAAATTTCCTTTCGAAATCATGTGTGATGCTAGTGACTTTGCAGTTGGAGCTGTCTTGGGACAAAGAAAAGAAAAGCATTTCCACCCAATTTATTATGCTAGTAAAACACTTAATGATGCACACGAAAATTACACAACAACTGAAAAAGAATTACTAGCTGTGGTATTTACTTTTGATAAATTCCGTTCTTATCTTGTTCTTTCTAAAACTATAGTCTATACAGATCATGCAGCCATTCGATATCTCTTCAAGAAGCAGGACGCAAAACCACGTTTGATTCGGTGGATTCTACTCTTCCAAGAATTTGACATTGAAATCAAAGACAAAAGAGGAGCAGAAAATACCGCAGCAGATCATCTTTCGCGCTTAGAAGACCCAGCTTTGGAGGCAACCAGGGACGAGCAAATCAATGAAAAATTTCCAACTGAGTCCCTGGAAATGGTGGAATACAAGGAAGAACCATGGTACGCCGACTATGCTAACTACCTAGCTAGCGGTATAGTCACAAAAGGGTGGCCACATCATCAAAGAAAAAAATTCTTTGCCAATGTGAAACACTATTTTTGGGAAGATCCCTATCTTTTCAAAATGTGTGCCGACCAACTCGTCCGACGATGCGTACATGGTAGCGAAGCACGAAGAATTCTCCGCCATTGTCATGAAGGTCCATACGGAGGACATCATGGTGCCGCTAGTACCGCACGAAAGGTATTCGATTCAGGATTTTATTGGCCAACCATTTACAAAGACGCACAAAGTCTTGTCAAAACATGTGATGCTTGCCAAAGAACAGGTAATATTTCTTCCAAAAAAGAAATGCCACAAAATGGCATTCTTGTTTGTGAAATTTTTGATGTGTGGGGACTCGACTTCATGGGACCTTTCCCACCATCGAAAGGAAACAATTATATACTTGTGGCAGTAGACTACTTGTCTAAATGGGCCGAGGCCGAGGCACTTCCAACAAATGATGGAAGAGTCGTGGTAAGATTTCTAAAAAAATTATTCTCTCGTTTTGGCACACCTAAAGCATTAATAAGTGATAGAGGTACCCATTTTTGCAACCATCAACTCGAAAATTTTTTAACAAGGTATGGGGTCTATCACCGGGTCTCAACAGCGTATCACCCTCAAACAAACGGACAAGCCGAAGTGACTAACAGAGGTTTAAAACGAATACTCGAAAAAACCGTAGGGTTAAATAAAAAGGAATGGGCGGATAAATTAGATGATGCTTTATGGGCTTTTCGAACTGCTTATAAGACAACAATAGGCACAACCCCATATAAGCTAGTCTATGGAAAAAGTTGTCACTTGCCAGTAGAAATTGCACACAAAGCCTACTGGGCAATCAAAAATGTAAACTTAGATTTAGAATTTGCTGGTAAAAATCGATTTTGTCAATTAAATGAATTAGACGAACTTAGGAATTATGCTTACTCAAACTCCGAAATTTATAAGGAAAGAATGAAAAATTTGCATGGCAAACACATTAAACCTAATGAATTTCGGGTAGGAGATCTAGTTCTTTTTTTTAATTCACGACTTCGATTGTTTCCTGGTAAATTAAAGTCTAGGTGGTCAGGACCTTTTTCCGTCACCCATATTTTCCCACACGGTGCAGTCGAAATTAAATCTCGAAATGGGCCTCCATTCAAAGTCAATGGCCAACGGCTGAAACTTTATCAAGGATTCATTGAGGATGAAGATGAAGAGATTTCGTTTCAAACGATGGAAGAATGAAACCAACATCATACCTGGTGAGTTACGAACGATTGAGACGACAAATAAAGCGGTAAGTTCTCTAACCAAAGTTTATGGGAAACAAGGGCACTCACACGAGCACTTAAAAAAAATTTTGCTCGGCACGAGGCCGTGTCCGCTGGACACAGGGCCGTGTCCGCGCTGCAGTCGGGATATATCCCCTTTTTCAAAACAGTCACTTCATTCCACACGCCCCGTTTCCCCGAAAAAGCTCTGGTTCCAGGCAATTTTTCGCAGACTTTCGATGTCTCCTATCACTCTAACAACATCAAGGTATGATTCTATCACTTTTAGTAGTTAGATTAGTTACTTGCATGTAGTTAAAACACCAAAAATTTGGGGAAAAATCTAGGGTTCTTGAAGTTCATACGGATCGAACCTCAAATTTTTGTTTAGATCTGTTTGCATTTAGTTAGATTAGTGTTATGGGAAGTAAATACACTTGTATTGTTCATAGATTCACCCGATTTCTCACAAAAACCCCCCAAACCCTTGTTCTTGAACCGAAAAAGATAAAATTGATAGGGTAAACGGGTTATTTTGGGCAAAAACGGCACTTAGGGTTTCATTTTCGGGGGAAACCGCACCTATTGGACCAAAAATTTTCAAGTTTTCGAAACCGGGTCGAAAAATGGAATTTTTGAGTAACAGTCGCCTGGACACGGGGCCGTGTCCGCTGAACACGGGGTCGTGTCCAGCCCACTGTTTGCAGTTTTGTCCGAAAATATTTCTGTTTCGTGCTAACTTTTGGTGTATTCTTTCAGATGGCCAGGAAGTTCACAAGATTCAACGCCAATGAGCTCGATGCTAGAGCTAGATACGAGATACTTCAAACAAGGCCGGAGGAATACCCGAGGCAAGCATGCACGGAATTGTTAACTGTGGTGAATCAAATCGACCGTTTCAACAACATTGTCACGGGACCACTCAGATTCGCCCTAACAACTCGACTCCGTTCCGTCCACGAATGCACTTTGGAGTTCTATAGCACCTTCACATTCAACTCGAGGTGTGACCCTTTCGACAATGACGGGGTGTCATTTCGATGTGGCGAAACGAGGTATTCGATCTCTATGGCACAATTTGGGTTGATTGTCGGGTTGTATGTGGAAGAGGATGTGGGAAACGAAGAAAATACTGGAGGAATGAGAGAGATAGGTGAAAACGAACGCCAAGCCATTTGGGCTCAGATGGTGAAGGGTACTACAATCCGAGCAGCACTAAGAGTACAAAACTGAGGGATCCGCTCTACAGATACATCCATAGTCTCCTCGGCTACTCTCTTAGCCAAAGGCATGATAGTAGTGGCATCGTTGGGTTAAGAGATTTGGTTGTCCTCCACTGCATCCACAACCGCAGGCCGCTCGATGTTCCGTTCCTCATGCTCCGAAACATGCATCATAACCGCCTTGCTAGTGCACCGACTCCTATCTTCTTTGGGGGATGGGTATACCGTCTCTTTAGGCACTTCGCCCACATACCTAGGTCGTTTGAGAGGAGCCCATGGTCGGGTATGGTGGATATACACATATGCCGCTCAATGAACCTGATTTATGAGGCGGAAGACGGAACGGTGAGCTTTCAACGGATGCAAGGTCATGCATGGAACCCGCAAGAAGCACTTGTCCTCCAAGCTCCGCAACATCATCAGTATCAATACCAACCCCAAGGTGATCCGGGCCAATCCTCCTCAGGAGGCGGTTTTCCTAATTTCCAAAGTTTGCATGATTTGTTGTAGGAAAACCTTATGTGCACCAGGAACACTTACAACATGGCGAGCAACACGTACCACCGGGTCGGAGCTATCGAAAGAAACATATCTGACATCCAAGATGATGTTGGATATATACGAGACCACATTGCACGCCATGGAGGGGATGATGATGATGATGACGATGATGATGATGCCATGGAATAGGCGGGAGGAGTGGAGGAAGAGGAGGTTGTTTGATGGTTCCCCAGGTTAACCCTTTTCCACTCTTGAACAATTGATGGCCTGCGTGCCAAGTGTTGAACAATTTACTTTCCTTAACTTCTTTTATTTTTTGCATTTTTAACTTTGACATGGATGTTGAATATTGGTAAAAGTAGGATGTTTGCTATGGTATGGTATGGTGTCTATTGATTAAGCAGGTACATACGAGGCTTAGAGTGCTAAACAGTAGTACTACTAAAGCCGGGACAGGAAAACCGACGAAAGAAACCTGTTTTTCAACCTTGCAGACTGTCCACACGGGGCCGTGTCCAGCCGACACGCCCCCATGCCCACTCCCCTGAACCTGCTGATTGTTTTAATTCTGCAGACCTTGACAGACACGGGGTCGTGTCCAACCAACACGCCCCCGTGTTCACCTTCTGTAAGTTTTCGTTACTGGCACCTGAGCACGGGGTCGTGTTCGCTCAATACGGGGTCGTGCCCAGGTAACCAGTAACACAAAAATTTTTCTTTTTACACCTTTTTACACATTCAATCAACTTAAAAACTTATTTTTGGGACACATTGAGGACAATGTGTAATTTAAGTGTGGGGGGATGCTAAAACCTTGAATCTTGCAAGTCCTAAATACAAGCCTTACACAAAACTCTATTGGAACCGCTAATCACCCCAAAAATTTTTCAAAAAATTTCATTTTTTTTACTTGTCTAGGTTTAACTCGGGAAATTCAAGTTCTCAAAAAGGTTATATTTTTACAAATTTACAACCGATAGCGTCGTGATAAAAAGAACCAACATAAGAAAATTATGAAAAAGGCATGACAAGCTTAGTTAAAATTTGATTATATATACTTGATCACATAAAAACTCATTCCCACAAAAGTGAGTTTTGAGCCTTTATTGAGCATACAATTACATATCATTAGAACTAAATGCTCATTTTTCGTTTCTTGTGTGAATAGCCGCTTGGTTCTTACGACTCTAGAACTTGCCATGACGATACATTCCCGGTCCTTACCAACTTAAACCCGAGTAAGTAAATGATGGAGGCATTAGGACTAACCTTTTTTATTTCTACACCATTATTTTTCTTTTTTTTTTTACCACCTACCCAAAATCCCCCTAGTTAGCCCCTTTGAGCCTAAACCTTTTCATTTCATAACCCAAACCAAACACCCTTTTTACCCACCAAAACCTTTTTCATTTTTACCCCTTTGTTTTAGTAAGAAAAGTTCGATTTTTCGTATGACTTTTCAAAAAAAAAAAAAACAATTTTTATGTTGATGATGAAGCAAAAGAAAATAAACAAACAAGTTCATCAAAAATAACTTTGTTTGAATAATAGCTTCATCAAAATAAAAGTTACAAAAATAGAAAGTCTTACGAAAACCGACACTTGTTACGCTTTTCGCCTTTTTTCTACTAACCACTCACCCAACCACCTACCTTTAATCCAAGTCTAACCCTTCACCCAAAAAGTCCTCTTGATATTTACAAAGGTATATAAGTTAAAAAGGAGGAGGATTGATTGCTTGGCAAGCCTATGGTAGGAGAAAGTTCCATGCCGCTCTCGAGTGATCCACAAAAATACATTTTTGGCCGAGTGTTGAGTGATCCCCGTGAGGTATGTGAACTTGTATATAAAGAGAATTTTAAAGAGGCATGTTATGCCCTAATAAGTAATTTGTCTTATGAAAAGTTTTAAATAAATCATGACGAATAGGATTGTAAATAATAAAAATAAAACTAAATAAAGAATCTTGGAAATCCCGACACTCTACGACAAGCCCAAAAACCTTTTTTTCTACCCATTCCATTTGGGAGTGTAATAGCCACATATTAAAGAGTTTTGCTTGAGGACAAGCAAAGATTCAAGTGTGGGGGTATTTGATGTGTTCAAAATGCAACATATAAATTTCATCAAATGAGGCATAAAACTAACCCTTTTTTAGTATTAATGTTGGAAAAAGTGTGCTTTTGTCTTCCTTTTGTATTTTCAGGATTAAATTAGCTCAAATTAACAAAAGAAGCAAAAAGACATCAAAATCTAACATAAATACAAGAAAAGGAACAAGACGTGACATGCCCGACCCCAAGACAGCATCTTCCCAAGCAAAACAAGAGATCAGAAGCCTGAACACGCCCCGTGCTCAGCCAGCACGGGGGCGTGCCCAAGTGTCAGCAGAAAAGACAAAGTGGTAGAAGCTTCTATTGCCCACCACGGGGCCGTGCTCAGCGGACACGGGGCCGTGCTCAACTATAAGATTCGCACAATCCAGCAAATCTGCATAGTACAAAGATTCTTCTGCACCACGGGGTCGTGCTCAACGGACACGGGGGCGTGGTCAACTAAAAAGACAAAACTGCATTAAATGAAGAAAGAGAAGGATGTGGACACGGGGCCGTGCCCACTGGACACGCGGCCGTGCCCGAGCTTCTGTTCAGCCTATAAATAGAAGTGTTTGGCTCAAGCTCAAACCATCCCTTGGCATACCACCTCTCTCACACTTCACCCACCACCCACCACCACCATAACACCATCATCCATTGTCCATCGTAGAGTGTGTGAGTCGTCTCGGGATCCAAGATTGATCGTAAGAGTTCTTGACAATCAAGGCCATGTTTGCCTAAGCCTCTTACATCACTTGGTGAAGACAAAGTGTCTAGTTTAATACTTTTTATTTCTAATCTTTTGTACTTTTTACTTGGTTTTGTATTAATGACTTTAATAACTAGTTGCTTATGTTGAAGGTGATCTTTCCTTATTGTTTGTCCGTGGTGTCTTGGCATTATTTTACTGTCTATATAAAATAAAAGATTTTCACCATTCATATCTCCACGGTCTATATGGAGGTATGTTGGCTACCTGGTCGGGAAGGGAACGGTTTTGTAAAGGTCTTGCCATTGTTCAGCGTTTAGAGGTCCTGCAATGGACCTGGGTCAAATTTAGTAGGACCTCCTTCAATACTTAACGGTATTGGATGGCGGGGGTCCAAACTCTTTGATCCCCTCATAAGTTAACTACTATTAATTCTAGAACCCGACTATTTAGGAATGTATCCCTGCTGACTCAGACTACTTAGTCGAGGGTAACGTCACCATCAAAAGATGGGCCTACCATAATTTGCATTAATAACTTAATTAATTATCTTCCAATAATCCACCCTTTTAGGATTGTATCCTTGCTGACTCAAACTACTGGGGTGAGGGTAACATCACCTTCAAAAGAGGGGCCTACTACAATAACTAAGATAATCTCTTAAAATAGTGCAAAAGTGCGGGAATAATCAAAGGTTACACTAGATACGAGTCGGAACCAAGTGATTCATCTTGTCTATCTGTTTTTCTTTTTATTTTATTTTTCAACAGTTTTAGTTAGTTTTTATTTTTCTTAGTTTAAAACATTTTTCTAAACTTTTTATTTTGATTAGACGTTGAGGATAAACCGGTACTAAAAGCTCTTGTGTCCTTGGACGACCTCGGTATCTTACCAACACTATACTACGCTCACGATGGGTGCATTTGCCCATATGTGTGTTTAGTGTTAGTGAAATATCGTGTTTTATAACTTTAAAACTTGGCTAAAAATAAGTGTTAAAGGGGCTTAAAATATACACCTAATATATATAACACTTCACACGCATCAGTTACGGAGCCCTAGATCAATCGGGTAGGGTAACGAATATGTGGTCGGGGTTATAATACTTACAACGAGGCAGAGCTTCGCTTTTTAGGGGTATTATACCCGGTATAATATCACTATAACTTTGAAAGAGAAAGAAAGAATTGAGCGACGATGAACTGAGGCCTCGACCTCCTTTTATAGGTCTGATCAAGGGCGGCTCGCGCCCCGCGACCCTTTTGGGTTAACCCTTCGCGGCCCGCGAGCAAGCTAGACTAGGTCCTAGGTTGGGTGATTCACACCGTAGATCAAACACGAGGGGGGACTCGTGGCGAAAAAGGGTGCCGCCTGGTGTCACCGGGTCGCGCCCTGCAACAGACCTGGCTGACCGGGTCGCGGCCCGCGAGGGCACTATATTTTTGTTTTTATTTGATTTTTATTAATATAAATATTATTTAAGCCCGTTAATGTATATTAGGCGTATAATAGGGACGTTTAGGGTTATGTTAAGGGGTTTTAGGTTGGTTGTTATAATATCCTTCACTTTAGTTTTCACTCACCCTGTTTCTTCAGATCCTTCCAAAACATCACCTGCTCCAGCTCCACAACTCTGTTTCGACAACTCAGTTTCACCACCATTCCTCTCCGTTGTATCACTGTCAATCGGATCTCCTTTGTCACCTTCACCGGCGTCAAATTTGTTTCCATCAACCAGTTACACAAGAATCGAAATCGCCAACCACCTAACTTTCCCCCATCACAATCGAAATCGTCAGCCACTTCATTTTCCCTATCACAATCGACGTCAATGGGAAAACTTGAGGCCTACCTAAGAAACTTGAGGGGTGGAGATGAAGTCTGGGCGGAATTGGTAGAACTCATCAGTAGAAAAGGAGTTGGCCGATGATTTGTTTGAAGAGAATGGCCATGGGGTGTGGGGTAGGGTGGGTGGTAGTTTGATGACGTTGGTGGGCAGAATAGGTGGTGGAGGTGGGCATCGTTCAGGTATGTGTGGTGGTGGTGGGGGATGTTTAAGATGGATGAAGTGAATAGGTTGTGGAGCCGAAGCAGGTGATGTTCCGGCTAGATCTGTAGAAACAGAGAGATAGTATGTCACACCCCAACCGATGGCGGAAACATCGGAGTGAGAGATAGATTGCTCATCACACATAACGCTATTGACGACAATAATTAATTCAAAATCGATTTCATATCATAACAAAATTGTCTAATTACAACATGAAATTCAAGTACAACATGAAAAACAATACAACAAGTTTAACAAATAAAATGACTAGTCTAGTAATTTGAAATATGTTTCTAGTGTTGTCCCTACAAGATTTCGTCATAATCAAGCTCATCAACCTGCAACATGTTAACAAAGTATAGTTCAACACAAAAATGCATTGGCGAGTACACAAGTTTAAGTATATAAGTATAAGTATAAAAAGTTTAAAACGAATCCACATGGCAACCTAAGTTATTCAAGATAAACATATCATGGCATGCAATATTCTAGTCAACCCTCTGTTTACGCAAATAAAGAATAAAATTTAACATGACCTCTCGTTCACGGGTGGTGCGTTAATCCTATAGCGCTATACATATTAAATGGATGCTCGTACGAAACTAATGACTATAGTATCACATAAGAATCACCTAAGTATATGTATCAAGCGTAACAAGTAGTTTTCATGTATAAGGATTGTTTTGTACATTTGCATAAAGAATAATGTATTGTGATTTTTTAAAGGTTAACATATTGCACCCAAAAAGTGTTAAAATGAAAATGGATCAAGTGTACTCACGGTTTTGCAAGCTTCCACTTGTTAGTCCGTGAAGAGTTGTTAGTTTGGAGGTAGAACACCGAGTCCTTCTACACGAAGAAACATAAGTGTGTGAGTAATTTAGATGATAACGGAGGATTTAGATTCGGAATTTAAAGTAATACAAAAGTAAGTATACAAGAAAATAATCATCTAGACCTAATACTCGTTTTTGACACTATGAAACCCATAGGGGTTAGAATGATTTCATGGGTTTAATACCCATTAGAATCGTAACGAGAAACTAAGTACTTAGGGGATGTAACTTAGTACCTTGATGAATAATCATTTGATTATCATCAAGGGTTTAGTGTCACGACCCCCGACCCACCCTGGACGGAATCGGGTGCCGCGAACAGCCAGCGGTACCGATGATTTATTATTATTTTGAAAACGTTGCAGCGGAAATTTTATCAGGACCGTGAGTTAGGAAAAATATCAGAGTTTAGAAAACATCGGATTTTATTTATTTAAATAGATGGGATAAACCCATGTTTTACAATGGTAGCTTTAATAAAGATAAATTTTATAAAACAATATTTCTTAATTTGATTTAATTAACAAAATAAGCCACTTCTTGATGCCTTTCAGTGCCGTATCCATCTCTACTGTAATTACCTGAAACATGTTTGAAAAAGGTTTTGTGAGCGGGAAATACTGAGTGAATCGTTCTATTTACTAAAATGACACATTTGTTATAATTTACAGTATTAAGGAAGATTACAATGTTTCTGATATCAAACCAATTACCCACAGTACTTTGTCACTCGACCCATTGGCCCTTCCGTCCAATGGTGTCTGTGACTATGGTCATATCACCCATTGGCTGCCCCAATGGTGAAGATTATCAAGTAATGTATACAAAACCCCACATACCGGCTGTAATATGGTGATTACATAAACTTAATCCCTGTAATTATAACTTTTAAATAAATAGGGTTTTGTAAAGCAATTTGATAAAAAGAGAATGACTCACAGATAATCATGCAGATTCATACGGACAGAATTTAGTCTACAGATAAGCCTTGATATATTGCAGATTTATACAGGCAGGGCTTAGCCTATTGATTTTGCCTTGTAACCTAGTGCATACGAACTAGGTAGGTAACTTAATACAATAATTACGATAACTCACGAGATCAAATTCTCACAATGAACGACAAAGTGCAATACTTCATCCATCGAATTAACGATGATCCGTCAAATTAATGACGAACGACAAAGTATAATACTTCATCCATCGAATTAACGATGATCCGTCAAATTAATGACGAACGATAAAGTATAACCCTAGTGTGGGCGGCACTTAAACATCCATTGGATATATTGATCGGTCGGAAAATGAATCGTAATAGCGATTAAGTTAATACCCTGTATCGTAGCAGAATTCGAGCTAGTGTGTGTTGGGTAGTAATAAAAATATATATTTGTAATTGTTTTAAATATAGTACCCCTAATTCAACCTTATCCCGATGTCCCGAGACAGAACCCCAACGAACTTAGTCGGGCAGGGCCCTGACATGCGTTATGGGCTCAGATCAATCGGAAAGGGTAACGGTGATCGGGAGTTAAAATAATTAAAACGGGGTAGGGCTTTATTATTATTATTATAGTGTAATAATAATAATAATAATAATAATAATAGAAATAAAACTAAAATAGAAATTTTTAGAGAGAGAGAGGCGATATCTATTTGAGAGAGTAGAAAGAAATGAAATTAAACAATTGAGGAGGTCGACATTTACACTGCCTTCTATTTATAGACTAGTACGGTGCCCGCACGATGCGGCGTGAAACACAAAAATGTTTGTTTATTGGCTTTGAGTCTTCATTGGCACCGAAATCAAATTTATGGTTAAGGGGATTTTAAAACCATTCGGTTTGGTTACTCGGTTTTTTTTTTTTTTGTTAGTTTATCAATCCTTTCATGATGCATTGTATAGTACGCATGTTAATTTTCTTATTGGTGTGGTCTACCTATAACATGAGCATTACAGATATCTCAATTAAATTGTACTTCCATACACCAATAATCGAACACACGAATAAGTAAATATCAACACACAAAACACCTTGAGATTGTTCATGCTTTTAGGCTTTAGACCATATTCTCAATTTTTGTTGTGTACTTACTTTAAACTATTTATATTGTATGGAAAACTATAAGTTAATAATAATTAATTGGAGAATATTAGTTACTCAAATACAGTTTTAGAGAATTTATGAACCTGTGTCAATTGTGAGTACCATCATTGAATCATATCTATAGTCGTTTCGCATTGATTTCACATTAATATAAATTAAATTTATTATATGAACACATCTTATCTTATCATTCTATAACTTTTTCCTTCTAACATTCATATACGTTTAGTTGAGTTTCAACATTTCATATTCTAACATTCATATACATTTAGTTGATTTTCAACATTTCATATTCTAACATCAAATAATTATGAACCTAATATTTTTTTTAATCCTTTACGTCATATTGTATTAACTCGTCCATTTCCACCTTTCTTTATTTGATTTTAGAATGTCAAAATTGAATCACTTGCTTTAGTTATTAAAAGTTTCGGTTAATACATGTTATTATCAAATGGTCTGCTTTGTCTGATGGGTTTGTAAAAGTGCGTTGATGATTATTTATCGTGTGGAGATATGTAGGGAAGCTATGAAGCTAAAGTATCAAATGGAAGCAGAAGGAATTCAAATGGATTATCATGACCTATTAAACAATACGACTTTCATGAATCAAGTGTTGTTAAATAAAACAATAAAGAGATAAAAAGTCAAGAATAAGTTTTCATTTTGCAATTCAACTTTCGTTAATCAAACTTGAACTAAAGAATCATCTATACCCAGAATTAAAATCTTTAAGCTAGATGTTCATATGGTCGATGGATATCAATTTGGATGTGTACATGTGATTCAACCACCAAGTTCCCAAAACGGTTTCGGGTAGCTCATGTGCGTTAGTCTGCAAACGATAGAACATATCCGGACATGTCAATGAACAATCGATTGGTCAGACCAGTTTCAAAATTGTGTTGACATCATAAATAATTTAAAATTTTTAAAAATTATGTATAACTAATAAAAGCAAAATATGGATGTAATTTATCCTTTATTTTATTGGCAATGCTAACAAAATGGAGCCTTGAATAAGCAAACCATGGAGGTTTTAGTTTAAAATGAATTAGTAGATGAGATTTTACTATTTTATAAGGGAAAAAAATTTGAAAAAAGGAAACTAAAAAGCTTTAAAAATCTGGCCCAACCAACAATCCGGATGCCAGTTCAACGGCCGACATGATAACCGGCCGACACAAATGAACAGTACAAGAGTACTCGACTACGCCGCTTGTGTAGTTGGTATCCGGTCCGAGTGAAACAAAGTTCTTGGAACAAAACGAACAACATTACTGCTATGTAATTCTTCCCATGAAAATAATCTGTATGTAATGATATTGTTTTCTAATTGTAAATGAGACAAAGAATATAGAAATACACCACCAATTCCTTTTGACTGTGTAGACGCAAAAAAATTATAGAAATACAGCACCAGATTCTTTTGACCGTGTAGACAAGTGACCCGTTTCAACCCCAACCTGTTTTGCGCAGTGATACCGCATTAAGGTGCCTTTTACCCATTTCTTTGTTTTCAATCATCTTCTAAAATGTCCCGTTTTTACTGGCTCCCGTTTTTACTAAATGTAATACTTAAAAAAAACAACAAACCTGTATTCCATTTGCATCTCTTTCAATTCCGTGCCTAGCCTTGAAAACACGGGTGATCTTTTAGAATCTAATTTGCCGTGTGTGGGTTCTATAGTACAAAGAAACTATCATCTATACACGAGATGATATAAACAATAATAGAATTAGGAAAAAAGACCTGCATATACATGTAATATCTAACGAGAACAATCAGGGCTCTAGTCATTAGCATGTAAAAAAACTGTTGTGAAAGGAAACCTCTTCCGTCTCAAATAGGGGAGCTGGAATGGTACATACACAAGAAAGTTTCACTTTAGTAGTTAATTTAGTAGATATATTAGAGCCACTAAAATTTACTAAATAAGTATGATGACTTAATTTATATATATTAACTAGTCATTATCATGGTTGGATATTGGTTAGTGCTGCCTTGTTTAAGCATAGGTGGCCAGTCCATGCCTAACTAAGGCTAGGTTACCCAATATTTGCCCTTGATAATAACCCTAGTATTTTAAAATAATACTAATACTATTATTATTTAATATTTTTTTACTAATAATAAAACTGATATTAGTATTACATAACTAAACATACACTAAAATGGAAAAATTTCTAATAAAAATGGTGAAACCAGCCGTCCCCGGGATCGAACCCGGGTCTAGGCCACACCCTTTCGCGCGCTTAGCCAACTGAGCTAAGTTCCTAGTTTGTGAAATTTCTATTTTGGTTAAATATAAGCACATGTACAATAAATTTTGTACTTCTTATTATAAGTCACTGACTTATCCTCCTTATGTTGACTAATAATAATATAGTAATGCTATTAGGTAATCCCTTATGTAAGTTTTCATATATAAAATAAATTTTATATAATATTTTTTTCGATTGAAGATGTTAAAATAATAATTTATCACGAAAGGCTAGATTGATGTTGTAAAAATCATTTAAGAGATACATTAAAATATGACAAGAATTTGTGTATCATTATCTTAATACATGATTTGTGTTAAGATAACATTTATAAATATCCGTATATGATATATATATAAATGAGATTAGTGCAAGTTTTAAATTTTATGAAAACGTTAGTACAAGGTGACCGTGATCAAAGAAATGATTTAGTGAAGTTGAATACCAAATAAGCATTTTATAGTTCTAGAGATTTGAAGTGTTTGTTAGGATTATGTTGAATATGATAGTTTTAATCCATCATATGGGAATTTGAAATGAATATGAAATGCGAACAAGTTCAAGCAATTGAACTTGGTTTAACGAGTTCATGTAATAAGAAAGTTCGGACATGGTTACAACAAAATCATGTATGCCAAAGAAAATTGAATTTCTCAAGAAATTTATTGACTCGATATCAAAGGGTCATCGTTTTGCATTACTGCGGTATACAATGCCAAAAATCAAGTATATCGAAATGATATTTGAGTCTGGATAAAACAACAAATTGGAATGAAGTCTTCTAGTTAGTTTCATAAATCAAATGAACCACATGCGCAACAAACAGTGCATGTGTAACGTGTGGATTTACCAAAAAATTAAATAGATCACTATTCGTTACTATGAAATAAATCCTTATGGTATGATGACCATTAGGGAAAGTAGAAATATGAAAGTCAACTTATTATATGCAAAGGTCTATTCACAAAGGTTAGAATTTTAACAAAAGAAATTTAAGAATTTTATCTGGAATTTTGTGTGATAACCATTGTTAAGTGACATTACCAGGGAATGTGAATAAAATGAAATAGGGAATTTGCAAATATATGTGATTCCTTTTGCAGTGATAATAATTATGACTCTGATTAGACTGTGCACCAATGGTTGTAAAATTTTGTTCCAACGTACCTTAGCGATATTCATTTTTGTAGGATCATGTGGCAAAATGCTCCTTTTTGATTAGTAGCTTTTCCACTAACGGGATTAGCCTTGTTGCCATTGTGCCCAATTATATTTTTCAAAGGTCTTGCCTTTAGAAGTCGTGTGTGACATATTTTAACGTCTGTGGACGTAAAATTTAAGTTTCATGTGTTTTCTTGTGCACTAGCACAACTTTACATGGTTCTTACTTGCGTTAATAGTTTATGGTAACGTGTTAGAAATTCTTTTGATGGCATTTTAACTTAAAGGGTTTCCATTATTTTATTTTATCACACGAGCTACGAGACAGATGATTAAACGAAATAATGTTTGGTATCGGAAAAGAAATTCCTGATAAAGAAATCTAGACACAGATACTTGTGCTTTATTCCTTTTTGACTTTTGGAATTCTCTATAGATATAACTATCTATATAATCATATATTTCACATACCCTTCATAAAGTCAATGCATTTAACAGATTCATATTTTCAAAAAACCAGTCAAATATCTGGTCAATATACTATTTAGGGAAATCTTGTCACTTGTTTGACATATTATCTATCCCGTCTTACCCGATTCGCGCCGGAGCGGTAACCTCAGTATATCTGGACAAACTGGAGAGTCTACTATACCCAGTCTTGCCAGAGAAAATTTTCTATTTCCCATAAATAGTATCTTTTCAAAAAGTGCCTCTTTTATTAGGGCTTTTATCCAGAATTAAGGAAATTTGTATTTCCAAAACATATCTTATTATTATATTGATCAATAGACGATTCCTGTGACAGTGTCAATTTACTATTGATCATTCTTTCAAATAGTGACTCATGTCATATTACTGTTGATCATTCTCTCAACTAGTAATTGTAATCATAACACTGTTGATCATTCTCTCAACTAGTGATTCTGGACTTAGTTGTCCCGTGATATTATTTTATCAAATATATTACTTATGGCATACCAAAATCCATCATATTTTACACAAGTACTTAGCTTATCTCAAAGCTGATACTAAGGCATCTTTTCTTAAGTTCAAGTCTAAATGCTATAATGTATACTACCCGTTAATAGAAATCTCCTAACTCTTTTATATAAACTTAGGTATTATTATTACAACACCTAAAGGCTTGAAGCAGTGGCTCTTTTGAGTTGGCTCTGATACCACCTTCTGTCACGACCCCCGACCCACCCTGGACGGAATCGGGTGCCGCGAACAGCCAGCGGTACCGGTGATTTATTATTATTTTGAAAACGTTGCAGCGGAAATTTTATCAGGACCGTGAGTTAGGAAAAATATCAGAGTTTAGAAAACACCGGATTTTATTTATTTAAATAGATGGGATAAACCCATGTTTTACAATGGTAGCTTTAATAAAGATAAATTTTATAAAACAATATTTCTTAATTTGATTTAATTAACAAAATAAGCCACTTCTTGATGCCTTTCAGTGCCGTATCCATCTCTACTGTAATTACCTGAAACATGTTTGAAAAAGGTTTTGTGAGCGGGAAATACTGAGTGAATCATTCTATTTACTAAAATGACACATTTGTTATAATTTACAGTATTAAGGAAGATTACAATGTTTCTGATATCAAACCAATTACCCACAGTACTTTGTCACTCGACCCATTGGCCCTTCCGTCCAATGGTGTCTGTGACTATGGTCATATCACCCATTGGCTGCCCCAATGGTGAAGATTATCAAGTAATGTATACAAAACCCCACATACCGGCTGTAATATGGTGATTACATAAACTTAATCCCTGTAATTATAACTTTTAAATAAATAGGGTTTTGTAAAGCAATTTGATAAAAAGAGAATGACTCACAGATAATCATGCAGATTCATACGGACAGAATTTAGTCTACAGATAAGCCTTGATATATTGCAGATTTATACAGGCAGGGCTTAGCCTATTGATTTTGCCTTGTAACCTAGTGCATACGAACTAGGTAGGTAACTTAATACAATAATTACGATAACTCACGAGATCAAATTCTCACAATGAACGACAAAGTGCAATACTTCATCCATCGAATTAACGATGATCCGTCAAATTAATGACGAACGACAAAGTATAATACTTCATCCATCGAATTAACGATGATCCGTCAAATTAATGACGAACGATAAAGTATAACCCTAGTGTGGGCGGCACTTAAACATCCATTGGATATATTGATCGGTCGGAAAATGAATCGTAATAGCGATTAAGTTAATACCCTGTATCGTAGCAGAATTCGAGCTAGTGTGTGTTGGGTAGTAATAAAAATATATATTTGTAATTGTTTTAAATATAGTACCCCTAATTCAACCTTATCCCGATGTCCCGAGACAGAACCCCAACGAACTTAGTCGGGCAGGGCCCTGACATGCGTTATGGGCTCAGATCAATCGGAAAGGGTAACGGTGATCGGGAGTTAAAATAATTAAAACGGGGTAGGGCTTTATTATTATTATTATAGTGTAATAATAATAATAATAATAATAATAATAATAATAATAAAAATAAAACTAAAATAGAAATTTTGAGAGAGAGAGAGGCGATATCTATTTGAGAGAGTAGAAAGAAATGAAATTGAACAATTGAGGAGGTCGACATTTACACTGCCTTCTATTTATAGATTAATTTTGCTTGGAGAGTAAGTTGTTAGAATTTTATCAATATTTTATGTTATTCTTATCTTTTCATATACATGGCCACGTACACATGTTCACTTTATATTGAATTTGTAAATTTAAATGTTATTATTACAATTTAAATATTAAATTAAATATTATATTTACTTGGTAGTAACATTTAACAGTCACGAAAGATATTTGACATAAATTAAATTTTAATCGTAAGTTTAATTATTATTTTAATTAATTCAACTGTTTCACTTATTTGGCGCTTGTAACTTGTAAAATATGATGTTTTTAGAAAATAATACATATGTCTTTGGAACCAGAATATTTTTGTCTACATTCGGGTCTAAGTTTCATTAAAAATAGAGTAGGTTCAAAATACAATGTACTTTATAATTTAATTTATTATATGGTTCCTAGGCCTATCTAGGAACTTCATATTTCTAATAGTTAACTTACCCGTAATCTACCCGTCTAATAGTATAAATTTTTATAGACTTTTATTTTATTAGAAAGGGCACTCATATACAAGCCAATTAATTAATATAATATTTCAACCAACTATATATAAAATAATGTTTAAAACTATTTGGGTTGAATATTTATACTAAAATAAACTAGTTACTAGTTACTAGTGGTTAATAAATTTAACCAAACCTATAATTCTTATATAAAAATAGGGATGTTACATTTAGTTATTATATGTTTCATATATAGTATATAGTATGATTATAGTCCAACAAGTATTACAAGAATCTCATATAAGTCATGCAAGGAGGTAGGAGAATAACCTTCCATTTAAGACCTCTTTTGTATATTCACCAATGCACAAGTTGTCAAAAGAGAACAGGGATGGTCATGAATGAACTAGAAGGAAATGAAATATACATACTACACTAAAGGGAAATCATCAAGTGAGGAGTGGATTGGAAGTAAGATAGCCAAAGCTTTCCAAGTAATCACACTATACAAGCTCAAGTCTTGTTCAACACTTGTGGATTAAAAACCCTTACAAAACAGAAAGTTTAGAGGAGTAAAACCTAAGATTTTGTATATAACAACCTTGTTTTTAAGCACACTTAATCATAGTCTTGATTAGTGGCATAAGGACATAGGTTTGTATGGATGAAACACAAGATTAAAGAATTTTTAACAAAGTTTTCTTCCAAAACAGAAAGTTGGACCTAAAAAATGGGATGTTTCACCTTGGATTTCCATGGAAAACCTTGTGAGAACAATCCTAGAGGTGTTCCACACTTTATAGAGGAAGAAGAAGTGAAAAAGGATGAAAGATGTGACAACTGCCACTTTCGGGTAATTTACTTACATTTAAAACAGTGATTTACATTATACAAGCATGTGTTTTGAATATTCTGACTGCATGGTTACATGGTATACATCTTAGAAAACTCATGGAATATTCATTGGTTATTACACATGATACATTTTTATTTGGGTACATTTGAAATAGTGCAAACCATTCACTGAAACAACTAGAGTAGTGCCTAGTGAACTAGAGTGCTGACGAAAACTCCGGATCCGCAGAAAACATCTAAAATGACATCTTTAGGACTCGGATGAGAGTCCAACATCAATTATATATTAAACCCTATATGGGAATACAAGAGTTCGATCAATAATTTACCAATGCCCGGTAGCACTAAAAACTGTCCGAAACGCGCTAAAAATGACCATTTCATGAATTGTCCGCAAAATTCAGCAATTGTATTTTTAATACAAGATACAAAAATTGATGTTTAGGCACCAATTTCATATAAACATACTTATGGAATATCAATTTCACGCATAACGGAAATTTGCCCTACAACTTCCATAAGCGAACGTTTCGACTATTTACTAGTGAAATGAGCACTAAATAATTATCCGAACTACATTTTGGCACTTGTAGCGAACTAGTGACTTTTATTTTTGGTCTTGTAAAAACTAGTTTATGATCATTTCAAGTCGCGAATCATCTCGGAAAAATTGCAAAACCTAAACATCTAAATGTTTACAACTTATACTTCATTTGAAACATTAATATTTACTAAGTTAATTTTTACAACATAAGACCCCCCCCCCCCATGTTGATGCCGTGAACAAGGGGTCCCACACCCCTTGTTTATGTTGCTAAATATCTAGATATTATGTTACTTACTAGTGGATTAGAATGAAGACTTATTACAACACTTATTCACTAAGTTACCACACATTTACACCATTTCTTACACACACATAAGAAAAGCTCTCTAATCATCTTCATCTTCCATCAAGAACACCTCCATAAACCCATTTCTTTTTATCATCTTCTTCATAACCAAGATGGATTTCTTTGGAACATAGGGTGATCTAAGGCTTTTGGAAGCAAAAGGAAGGGTTTTTCATCCATACCAAAGTGTTCTAACATCAAGATCATCATCTTACTTATTCTTAATAATCTCTAAAGATCATCCCTAGCCTAGTGCTAGAAGTAAGCTTCTATTTTTTTTTATACATATTATGTTTATGATTGTTATTATAATTAATAATAACCATATATAATCATACATAATGAACAAGAAAAATACAAAGAAGCAAAGATAAAAATCATCATATAATTATGTTTGTTTATATTGTGATTTAAGACTTGTGATATGCATATTTGATCTTGTTATGATGATTATGCTACAAATAAAGTGTTAGAAGATGTTGATAGATATGATCTAAAAAAATATACAAGTTTATGTTAAAGGGTTTTAACATAAAGGATTAAAGGAATGATCATATCTAGTGATCTTGTGAAAGTATTTAGGGTTTATATTTAAAAACAAGACTTTCACAAGATTATAAAAATTAACATACAACTAAAGATTTTTATAAAAGTTGTTAAAACTAGAATTTAACTTGGTTTTTGAACTAGTTAACATATGAAAGGATCATGTTTAAAACCCTACATGATTTGCTTATCATCTTGATGATTTGATGTTATAAAAGTCTTATAATGTTTAGTTAAGATGATGAATAAATTGTTGTTGATTTAGTAAAGAAGATGATATGTTTAATGAAACATGGTTAAGATAAAAATGCCAAGGTTATATGGCCAATTTTTATAAAAACTTTATTTTATAAAATAACAACATTTTTGGGTAAATCTATACAAGATTTATAAAGTATATTAAAGAAGGGTTTATAAAATAAAAGACAAGGAAAATATATATTTTTTTTAGAAAATATATATTTGGTTACTTTAAACAATTTTTGTGTGATATATTACTTGGTGTATTAGTTATATATATCATGATAGGAACTTGAATCTCATGTCAACTTTAAACTCAAAACACGTTATAACAAAAGTCCTACGAGACTTCACATAATTACGCCTTAAAACGAGTTACGGACGATTCTAATAATCGGACACCAAATATGGTCAAAATGAACGACGGACGACTACTTAAGCTAATTGCCAATCCGGGGAGTTACTACGACGTTAGACGATCTTTCGACACGAAATATAAATATACTATCGATAACAAATTTCGGATGTTTAGAAACTTATAAAAACTAGTATGTTTTTATTTACTAACATCTATACTTAGTAATTTTTTATAAAAAGGATTTTTATAAAAATGAAAGGCTTACATGAACTAGTGGGCTATTTTTTTTACAAATGGGCTTATTTTTCATAATGGGCTTAACATAAATTAATGGGCTAAGCCCAAATACTAAACATATGGGCCAAAGCTCAACACTATTAAAGCCCAACACTATTAAAGCCCAACACTATTCAAGCCCAACACTATTCAAGCCCAACACTATTCAAGCCCAACACTATTCAGGCCCAACACTATTCAGGCCCAACACTATTGAGGCCCAACACTATTGAGGCCCAACACTATTTGAGGCCCAACACTATTTGAGGCCCAACACTATTGAGGCCCAACACTATTTGAGGCCCAACACTATTGAGGCCCAACACTATTGAGGCCCAACACTATTTAAGCCCAATAACATGAAAACATGGGCTTGGCCCAATGATACTATCAATGGAAACACAACTATACAAGTGGTATATACAAGACACGAGATTCAGCGGACGGGATCCGACTATACAACTCATACATCGAATACACAGTTAACGAACATTTGAACAACTCATACATCGAATACACAGTTAACGAACAGTAAAGACATACAAGTCTTACATATACTCAAGACACAAGACTTGTACTCAAGTTCTTTTCAAAGACCGAAGTGTCTAACAAAAATAAGAACGTTTGTAGGTCGCCACGCTATTCAGGACGACCGCACGTGAGATCTTATTTTCATCTATTTTCAGGACGCTATACAGTGAGTTCATGTTCCCCTATTCATTTAAATGTTTTACAAACTTTACAACTATCGGGGAGGATACATGTTCAGAGTATGATAAAGTTAGGTAATGAAACACCATAGATCATGTGCGAATTAGGGCCATACTATAAGCACCATTAATCCAGTTTGGACCAAGGAACAAAGGCTTAGATCTAATGGGTTTTGGCGAGCCCCACTCTTGGTCATGGACCCCTACGGAAGAGTGCGTTTGTGTCCCAGTCGATAGGAATCGGCATAAAATCGTCTAGGGTTGGTTTGCTTCCTATTTCGTCACACATATTAATGTCCTTGCAAAACATTAATGATCAACGATTTCATTGACGCTTTACATACTGCAACTCACATTTTTCATACATCGTTTACAACTAAATTGCATGAATTCACCAACTTTTGTTGATGTTTTCCAAACTTAACATGTATTTCAGGGAATTAAAGGACCATGTCGGATTTCCCAGTCAAGATAACAAGTACAGGAACTCCATGCCATCTTTTGTAGGGTTTAACTATTATATTCCGCCTCTTTGCGGAAATATGATGGTTTAAACCTTTGTAGTTTATTTCAAGTTTATGTATGAAACAATAACGCTTTATTTTCATGTTAATGGTTTGTAACCGACACACTAAACTTATGATGTAATCTTTTGAAACACTATGTAATGGCAGTGGAGTATGTTTTATTCATATAGTTTGTTCATGTACATCGATATTTATGCAATGAAAACCAGACAGATCACACCTTGCGTTTCCGCTATGAGCGGGTGTGACAGCTTGGTATCAGAGCATCGATTGTAGTGAACCAGGATTCTTTATTGAGTCTAAGTCTACAATCACTAGGGATTTCTCATGAAAATCATCTAAACACAAACACATGTTTTCATTTGCATAAACATTTTTCATGGTCCATTTTCAACAAGAATTCATCTCATAACAAATCAAGCAAGGACATTAGTGTCTTAGTCATATAAATGGTAGACATGCAACTTTAAGTTAATCCACACAACTCAAGTAGGATAACTTAAAATGAACCTTATGTGAAAACTACATTTCGTGTATATATGTAAAATAACAAATGCTCATACGTGTCGAACAACTTATTTCTCAGGATATCATGTCTTCCTCTGAAGGAAGCAACATATACGACGACGTAGACCCGATGGAGCTATCCTCCGATGACGAGTATGTACCGGCAGTCCAGGTCATTACGTCCGACAGCGAGTCGGCATCTGACGATGATTTGGATGACTTTCAGCCGTTCGCAATTGGTGGTGACATTATGGACGCTTACATGTTAGGAGACATCATTGATGATGATGTGCTAGATGTGCCCCCTCTACTCAACGAGGTTGTTATCATGGGTCACCCGGAGGGTGAACATGTGATAGAGGTTATACCCTTGGATGTCCTTCCTCTTGCCATTATGCATTTCATTGACGACCTCGACGAGGAGGACGACGCTGTAGTTCCTGTGATTCCCGTGGAGCATTTGGATGACGAGTTGGGAGACGGGGATGTTCATGACTTGGTCATTTTGGAGGTCGCTGCACCGGTGGTTCCGATTATTATTATCTATTCTGATTCCGATACTGATTCAGATGCTTCTTCTTACGCATCTGTTACTTCATCCGCACTGCAGGCCATTGGCCTACAGCGCAATGGAGACATTGAGCTGGATGATGTCTTACCAGATGAGCCAGTTGCCCCTGCACATGATCATGTTGTTCCTATTCTACCACATGTAGACCATACTGACGAGGCAGGACCCTCAGGACACGCCCATGTACCACCCGGGGACATGGATCTATACCCACATGTTATGCCCCTTACCGATCCATATCACCCAGTGCATGACCCAGCTGCTACTATTGAGTTACGTGCTCGTGTTCAGACACTTGAGCATCAGATAGACTTTGTTATACGTCGAGTTAGTGAACTCGAGGATGAGCTTACTCACCTCATTGGTATGATACTTCATACTCCACCACTACCACCAGGGTTACCACCTTTACCCCCACTACCACCGCAGATGCCACCAGTGGATATACCACCAGTGGATCTACCTGCCCGTGTTCTGGCGCTCGAGCAGCAGAGTGTGTTCCTTCACCATTTGGTGCTTGATTTGGAGGGTAGGGTTTCTGATGTTCGCAGGTTATTATTCCCTATTCCACCACCGGTATTCCCCCCACCATAGACTATGTTTGCAGGTATCGTGCTTTTGGGACGGGTATCTATATCCGTTTTGTGTACATATTGATGTTTCACCAAGTTTAAAGACAACCGACATACAGCGGATCACACTGTTGGAAGGAAGATCTTATTATCTCTTTTGTTGTACTAGACTAGTATGACCGGGTTATGTAGCCCGAGTCTATTTTTGTTCCTTTCAAACGATTATGTAACCGGTTGACTATATATATATATAAAACTTGGTGTTATCTATTAAATGCATCTGAGTGGTCTGGTTGGACATATCTTATCGTTTATATTAACTTATTTACTCTCATTATATGTTTGGTGGTGATATTGCTATTAATGTTATGAATATTTCTTTTTAACAAACCAAATCAACGTCTAATCTTATCCTATTTCTCCTTTGAAAGAATCATGCCACCGAGGAGAATCTTACGTTCACGGACTAATCCACCCCCACCTCCACCAATGCCTACGACCGAGGCGGAACTGAATGCACTTATAGAACAGAGAATCGCTCAAGCTATCGCACTGTATGAGGCATCCCGTGTCGAACAAAGTGGAGGCACCGGCGGATCGGGAGGCCAGGGTCCAGGCGGTACTTCAGGTGGAACCAATAATACGGGTAACATTTAGTTGTTTTGTTACAACTTACCAAATTTCTTTCTTAATCTATTCGTGCAATTCACTATTTACTCATTCAAAATCCGTTGTCCAATTTCAGGGTGCACATTCAAGCAGTTCCTAGACTGCAAGCCGCTTAACTATGATGGCACAGGCGGTGCTGTGGCTTATGTGAGATGGACGGAGAAAACGGATTCCACTATAAGAATGAGCAGATGTTCCGCGAATCAGCAAGTCACTTTCGTTACTGGCTTGTTTCTTAACGAGGCTCTTACATGGTGGAACCTACAAGTGCAAACTTTGGGTGAAAACGCTGCTTATGCGTTAACGTGGGATGAATTGAAGGAACGTATGAGGGATAAATACTGTTCTCGTGCTGAACTCCAGAAGTTGGAGAACGAGTTTTGGAACCTGACCATGGTCGGAGCTGATATCACGGGATATACTCAAAGATTTCACGATCTGTCCCGTGTAATTCCTTATCTTGTAACACCAGAGTACAAGCGTATCGAACGCTACATCTGGGGACTTTCTGACAAGATTCGAAGTCTGGTTACTGCAGCTAAACCCACGACCATTACTCAGGCTGTGACTATAGCCGTGAGTCTTACTGAAGACGGGGTCAGGATGAAGATATTCACTGAGAAAGGTGATGACAAGAAGGAAACACATGTTGAGTCTTCCAACCGTGGGAAGAGGAACTCAAATTTCAAGAAGGGAGCCCGTGGTAATAACAACAACAGTAACAACAACTACAACAACAATAACAATAACCCCAACAACAACAACAACAACAACAACAGGCGACAGAATAACCAGCAAAAGGATGCAAGGATGTTTGTAGCCACAAACGACACTGGTCCTAAGAAGTACGCTGGTACTTTACCTAAGTGTGAGCGATGCAAGTTTCATCACGTGGGTGATTGTCGGCTTGTCAAGTGTGACAAGTGTGGCAAGCTTGGCCACCGAACCGAGTCATGTTGGGGAACGGGAAATAATACAGGATCGGGAAGTGGATTTGGTAACAAGAATGGAAACGGGAATGGTCGTAATCAAGGATGTTTTGGATGCGGAAGCAAAGATCACTACAAGAAAGACTGTCCTAAAGAAATTCAAGCTCGTGGTCGATCTTTTGTGATTGGAGCCAAGGATGCGCGCCAAGACCCTAATGTGGTCACTGGTACGTTTCTCCTCAATGATCATTTCGCATCCATATTATTTGATACCGGAGCCGATTTTAGTTTTATCTCTATAGAATTTAAAAATATTCTGCGCTTGGAACCTAGTAAACTAGATGTTCCATATTCTATAGAATTGGCTAACGGTAGACTAATAGAGACGGGAGAAGTTGTTAAGGAGTGTACCTTAGAAATTGGTGAACAAAAATTCAATATCGATCTCTTACCCGTTGAATTGGGTAGTTTCGATGTAGTGGTTGGCATGGATTGGCTATCCAACAATCGAGCCGAAGTCGTTTGCCACGAGAAGATCATTCGCCTACCACTACCGAACAAAGAGACCCTTGTTATACATGGAGAGAAGCGTGACACCCCATTGCGGATCATCAATTGCATGAAAGCACAGAAATACTTACGGAAAGGTTATATTGCCTTTCTAGCGCATGTAGTAGACAAGAAGGCCGATGGGCCGAAGTTGACAGATATTCCGGTAGTAAAAGAATTTCCTGAAGTCTTTCCTGAAGACTTGCCAGGACTACCGCCTTATCGACAAGTCGAATTTCACATCGACTTGGTACCAGGAGCCGCACCTGTAGCCAGATCTCCATATCGATTAGCACCTTCTGAAATG
The DNA here is from genome assembly GCA_030545235.1 of Helianthus tuberosus. Classification (NCBI taxonomy): domain Eukaryota; kingdom Viridiplantae; phylum Streptophyta; class Magnoliopsida; order Asterales; family Asteraceae; genus Helianthus; species Helianthus tuberosus. The sequence continues at coordinate 20,401 of JARYGA010042212.1, read as the reverse complement.
CAGGAATTGTCCACACAACTTCAAGAGTTGATGGATAAGGGATTCATTAGACCGAGTTTCTCGCCTTGGGGAGCTCCAGTTCTTTTTGTGAAAAAGAAGGACGGGACATTCAGAATGTGTATCGACTACAGAGAGTTGAATAAACTCACCATCAAGAATCGGTATCCATTACCGAGGATTGACGACTTATTCGATCAACTTCAAGGGTCGAGTTTTTATTCAAAGATAGACTTACGATCAGGGTATCATCAGTTACGGGTTCAAGAAGAAAGCATACCGAAAATGGCTTTTCGGACTCGTTACGGTCATTACGAGTTTCTCGTTATGCCTTTTGGTTTAACTAACGCACCGGCGGTCTTCATGGATTTAATGAACCGCGTGTGCAAGCCTTATCTCGACAAATTCGTCATAGTGTTCATTGACGACATTTTGATATACTCACGATCGGCAGCCGAGCATGAACAACATTTGAGAACCATCTTAGAATTACTCAAAAAGGAGAATTTATACGCGAAGTTTTCCAAATGTGAGTTTTGGATTCGTGAAGTACAATTTCTCGGGCATATAGTGAACGAGAAAGGGATTCAAGTAGACCCGTCGAAGATTGAATCGATTAAGAATTGGGAAGCGCCCAAGACTCCTACAGAAGTGCGACAATTTTTGGGCTTAGCAGGATATTACCGGAGATTCATTGAGAATTTCTCAAAGATTGCTCAACCGCTAACTTCTCTTACACAGAAAGACAGGAAATTCGATTGGGGAGAGAAACAAGAAGCAGCATTTCAACATCTTAAAGACAAGTTGTGCATTGCACCAGTCCTATCATTACCCGACGGTACCGATGACTTTGTGGTATACTGTGATGCTTCGCATCAAGGTTTGGGTTGTGTACTCATGCAACGTAAAAAGGTTATCGCGTACGCGTCCCGCCAACTGAAAGTTCACGAAAAGAACTATACCACTCACGACCTAGAGCTAGGCGCGGTGGTATTTGCTTTGAAAATTTGGCGGCATTACTTATATGGTACACAGTGCACTATTTTCACAGATCATAGGAGTCTACAACACATATTCAACCAAAAAGAATTAAATATGCGTCAGCGACGTTGGGTTGAATTATTAAACGACTATGATTGTGAAATCAAGTACCATCCGGGCAAGGCGAACGTTGTAGCAGACGCCTTGAGCCGCAAGGAACGAGTTAAAACACTAAGAGTGCGAGCACTAGAGATGACGATTCACACAGATCTTACCACACGAATTCAAAATGCACAACAAGAAGCGCTCAAGGAAGAACATATTCTAGAAGAATCACTTCGAGGCATGGAAAAACAGTTAGTACCAAAGGAGGATGGAACTTTGTACTTTGCGGGTAGAATTTGGGTTCCATTCTTTGGAGGTCTCCGAGATCTCATTTTTGAGGAAGCACATAGGTCAAAGTACTCGATCCATCCTGGATCAGATAAGATGTACCAAGACTTAAAGGAGTACTATTGGTGGCCTAACCTCAAAAAGGATATTGCTAACTATGTTAGAAATTGCTTGACCTGCGCGAAGGTCAAGGCAGAGTATCAAAAACCATCAGGTTTACTACAACAACCTGAGATTCCCGCTTGGAAATAGGAACAAATATCGATGGACTTCATTACGAAGTTACCCAGGACCTCGAAAGGTCATGACATGATATGGGTAATCGTCGATAGATTGACAAAGTCCGCACACTTCTTACCGATTCGGGAGAAGGATAGTACTGAGAAACTAGCGGAAATATATCTCAAAGAAATAGTGGCTCGTCATGGAGTGCCTATTTCAATCATTTCGGACCGAGACGGTCGTTTTGTTTCAAGAATATGGAAATCATTTCAACAGGCCTTTGGATCTCAATTGAATCTAAGTACGGCCTTTCATCCACAAACTGACGGCCAGAGCGAACGGACAATCCAAACACTCGAAGATATGCTTCGTGCATGTGTTATGGATTTAGGCGGCAATTGGGATAATCATCTACCTCTAGTTGAGTTTTCCTACAATAATAGTTATCATACAAGTATACAAGCTGCACCGTTCGAAGCTCTTTATGGTCGAAAATGTCGCTCTCCGCTATGTTGGGCGGAAACAGGCGATAGTCAATTAATTGGTCCGGAACTAGTCCAAGATACTACGGATAAAATTTTTCAGATTCGAGACCGTATTAAGGTGGCTCGCGATCGACAAAAACTCTACGCAGATGGAAAACGAAAACAAGCATCTTTCGAGGTTGGAGAAAAAGTTTTGTTAAAAGTCTCACCTTGGAAAGGCGTAGTGAGGTTCGGTAAACGTGGAAAGCTTAACCCGCGTTACATTGGACCATTTGAAATCTTAGAAAAGATTGGCACGGTTGCCTACAAGTTGAAGTTACCTGATGAACTTAGCAGTGTACACCACACGTTTCATGTGTCAAATCTTAAAAAGAGTCCAATACAAGTAATCGTTGCCATTCCCGTGGATGAAATTCACATTGACGACAAACTCCATTTCACTGAAGAACCTGTTGAGGTCACGGACTGGAAGGTCAATAAAACACGGAGAAGTCGTATCAAATTGGTAAAGGTTCGTTGGAACTCTCGTCACGGGCCCGAGTATACTTGGGAACGTGAAGACCGAATGAAGGCAAAATATCCCCACCTATTTCCAAAGACTCCTGCAAAGAATAACAAGGCTAGAATTTCGGGACGAAATTCTAAATAACAAGGGGAGAATGTGACAACTGCCACTTTCGGGTAATTTACTTACATTTAAAACAGTGATTTACATTATACAAGCATGTGTTTTGAATATTCTGACTGCATGGTTACATGGTATACATCTTAGAAAACTCATGGAATATTCATTGGTTATTACACATGATACATTTTTATTTGGGTACATTTGAAATAGTGCAAACCATTCACTGAAACAACTAGAGTAGTGCCTAGTGAACTAGAGTGCTGACGAAAACTCCGGATCCGCAGAAAACATCTAAAATGACATCTTTAGGACTCGGATGAGAGTCCAACATCAATTATATATTAAACCCTATATGGGAATACAAGAGTTCGATCAATAATTTACCAATGCCCGGTAGCACTAAAAACTGTCCGAAACGCGCTAAAAATGACCATTTCATGAATTGTCCGCAAAATTCAGCAATTGTATTTTTAATACAAGATACAAAAATTGATGTTTAGGCACCAATTTCATATAAACATACTTATGGAATATCAATTTCACGCATAACGGAAATTTGCCCTACAACTTCCATAAGCGAACGTTTCGACTATTTACTAGTGAAACGAGCACTAAATAATTATCCGAACTACATTTTGGCACTTGTAGCGAACTAGTGACTTTTATTTTTGGTCTTGTAAAAACTAGTTTATGATCATTTCAAGTCGCGAATCATCTCGGAAAAATTGCAAAACCTAAACATCTAAATGTTTATAACTTATACTTCATTTGAAACATTAATATTTACTAAGTTAATTTTTACAACATAAGACCCCCCCCCCCATGTTGATGCCGTGAACAAGGGGTCCCACACCCCTTGTTTATGTTGCTAAATATCTAGATATTATGTTACTTACTAGTGGATTAGAATGAAGACTTATTACAACACTTATTCACTAAGTTACCACACATTTACACCATTTCTTACACACACATAAGAAAAGCTCTCTAATCATCTTCATCTTCCATCAAGAACACCTCCATAAACCCATTTCTTTTTATCATCTTCTTCATAACCAAGATGGATTTCTTTGGAACATAGGGTGATCTAAGGCTTTTGGAAGCAAAAGGAAGGGTTTTTCATCCATACCAAAGTGTTCTAACATCAAGATCATCATCTTACTTATTCTTAATAATCTCTAAAGATCATCCCTAGCCTAGTGCTAGAAGTAAGCTTCTATTTTTTTTATACATATTATGTTTATGATTGTTATTATAATTAATAATAACCATATATAATCATACATAATGAACAAGAAAAATACAAAGAAGCAAAGATAAAAATCATCATATAATTATGTTTGTTTATATTGTGATTTAAGACTTGTGATATGCATATTTGATCTTGTTATGATGATTATGCTACAAATAAAGTGTTAGAAGATGTTGATAGATATGATCTAAAAAAATATACAAGTTTATGTTAAAGGGTTTTAACATAAAGGATTAAAGGAATGATCATATCTAGTGATCTTGTGAAAGTATTTAGGGTTTATATTTAAAAACAAGACTTTCACAAGATTATAAAAATTAACATACAACTAAAGATTTTTATAAAAGTTGTTAAAACTAGAATTTAACTTGGTTTTTGAACTAGTTAACATATGAAAGGATCATGTTTAAAACCCTACATGATTTGCTTATCATCTTGATGATTTGATGTTATAAAAGTCTTATAATGTTTAGTTAAGATGATGAATAAATTGTTGTTGATTTAGTAAAGAAGATGATATGTTTAATGAAACATGGTTAAGATAAAAATGCCAAGGTTATATGGCCAATTTTTATAAAAACTTTATTTTATAAAATAACAACATTTTTGGGTAAATCTATACAAGATTTATAAAGTATATTAAAGAAGGGTTTATAAAATAAAAGACAAGGAAAATATATATTTTTTTTAGAAAATATATATTTGGTTACTTTAAACAATTTTTGTGTGATATATTACTTGGTGTATTAGTTATATATATCATGATAGGAACTTGAATCTCATGTCAACTTTAAACTCAAAACACGTTATAACAAAAGTCCTACGAGACTTCACATAATTACGCCTTAAAACGAGTTACGGACGATTCTAATAATCGGACACCAAATATGGTCAAAATGAACGACGGACGACTACTTAAGCTAATTGCCAATCCGGGGAGTTACTACGACGTTAGACGATCTTTCGACACGAAATATAAATATACTATCGATAACAAATTTCGGATGTTTAGAAACTTATAAAAACTAGTATGTTTTTATTTACTAACATCTATACTTAGTAAATTTTTATAAAAAGGATTTTTATAAAAATGAAAGGCTTACATGAACTAGTGGGCTATTTTTTTTACAAATGGGCTTATTTTTCATAATGGGCTTAACATAAATTAATGGGCTAAGCCCAAATACTAAACATATGGGCCAAAGCTCAACACTATTAAAGCCCAACACTATTAAAGCCCAACACTATTCAAGCCCAACACTATTAAAGCCCAACACTATTCAAGCCCAACACTATTCAAGCCCAACACTATTCAGGCCCAACACTATTGAGGCCCAACACTATTGAGGCCCAACACTATTGAGGCCCAACACTATTGAGGCCCAACACTATTGAGGCCCAACACTATTTGAGGCCCAACACTATTTAAGGCCCAGCACTATTTAAGCCCAATAACATGAAAACATGGGCTTGGCCCAATGATACTATCAATGGAAACACAACTATACAAGTGGTATATACAAGACACGAGATTCAGCGGACGGGATCCGACTATACAACTCATACATCGAATACACAGTTAACGAACATTTGAACAACTCATACATCGAATACACAGTTAACGAACAGTAAAGACATACAAGTCTTACATATACTCAAGACACAAGACTTGTACTCAAGTTCTTTTCAAAGACCGAAGTGTCTAACAAAAATAAGAACGTTTGTAGGTCGCCACGCTATTCAGGACGACCGCACGTGAGATCTTATTTTCATCTATTTTCAGGACGCTATACAGTGAGTTCATGTTCCCCTATTCATTTAAATGTTTTACAAACTTTACAACTATCGGGGAGGATACATGTTCAGAGTATGATAAAGTTAGGTAATGAAACACCATAGATCATGTGCGAATTAGGGCCATACTATAAGCACCATTAATCCAGTTTGGACCAAGGAACAAAGGCTTAGATCTAATGGGTTTTGGCGAGCCCCACTCTTGGTCATGGACCCCTACGGAAGAGTGCGTTTGTGTCCCAGTCGATAGGAATCGGCATAAAATCGTCTAGGGTTGGTTTGCTTCCTATTTCGTCACACATATTAATGTCCTTGCAAAACATTAATGATCAACGATTTCATTGACGCTTTACATACTACAACTCACATTTTTCATACATCGTTTACAACTAAATTGCATGAATTCACCAACTTTTGTTGATGTTTTCCAAACTTAACATGTATTTCAGGGAATTAAAGGACCATGTCGGATTTCCCAGTCAAGATAACAAGTACAGGAACTCCATGCCATCTTTTGTAGGGTTTAACTATTATATTCCGCCTCTTTGCGGAAATATGATGGTTTAAACCTTTGTAGTTTATTTCAAGTTTATGTATGAAACAATAACGCTTTATTTTCATGTTAATGGTTTGTAACCGACACACTAAACTTATGATGTAATGGCAGTGGAGTATGTTTTATTCATATAGTTTGTTCATGTACATCGATATTTATGCAATGAAAACCAGACAGATCACACCTTGCGTTTCCGCTATGAGCGGGTGTGACAAAAGAAAGGTGATTTTGACTCACTTTTTCACTTGAAGGTTTCTGCCTCTAATCTAAGTTTTGCTACTGATTTGCAACTGATTTGAAGTGTTTAGAGAGTGATAATGAAGTGTTTGTAAAGCGGGCGAAGTGTGGAAATGAGTTGGGTTTTATAGGAGGTGATTAGGGTTGAGTTAGGTGAAATTAAGTGCAAGAAACACAACCAAAAACACAAAATTGGCCAATGGATGGAGTTGAAACAACATTCTGACGAACTGAGGGCGTAGCGCGACGTGACGGCGAGGGGGGGGGGGGTACCTGTGGCACGACGTGAGGACTTCATGTCCAGAAATCAAGTTTCAATCTTCCTACTTTTAGTCCTTTAAGTCTAACTAGGTTAGGTTTTGTTGTATTTTAGGGCGTTTTTATGAAATAAAAGTACATTATAAGGGGTTTTAAGTAGCAATAACATAAGAACAAGTATAAACAAGTATGATTAAGTATACGAATCGAGAATAAGTATCGTATAAGTTCACATTATGCGCATAAAGCGTATAATTTACGTATGTCACGTATTTGCAAGTTTACCACATAATTTCAAGGATCACGAATAAAGTATCAAGCGTATTATGAATTCAAACGTACGAACATGTATGAATATGTAAAGCTTAAATTGTACGAAATAACGGATTTTATTTATGATCAAAGTCTCAGATTTTACAACAATACAACGGAAACACAATTACAAGGAATACAAGATTTCCAAAAATAGAAATGCAAGACGACCTTTCTAATTAAGGAAAGTACGAAAAAAGCAGGGCGTTACATAGTGAAGAGTAGAGTGAAGGATAGTAGATAGATGAAGTTGTTAACCGCCATTGTTGGTGAGTTAAAGGTGAAAGTTGTGAAAATATTGGTACTGTTTTGACAATCTTAAACTAATGGACTGCAATAGTTATTTTCAATAAACCACAGGGACGAGAAACGTAATTAACTCTTTATTTATTTGTATTGTAATTTTAATAAAAAGGGCGTTATGATCATTTTCAAACATACTAACAGAATAACTGGATGACGTTAGTTAGGGTGGATTGTAATTGTTACAAAAGTGAAAGTTCAAGGACTCTTATAGCAATTTTAAAATCAATGGTCTGTAATTGTTATTTTCAAAAATCCCGACGAAAAACTTAATTAACTCTTTTACTTATTTCAATTTTACTTTATATAAACATTATCTACAATTTATTTATAAAAGTTTGAGAAAATTACTTTTTGAGTCTCTGTATTTTAAGGGTGTTAACCACTTGAGTTCAAAATTAAAATGTTTAACGCCTTGAGTCCCTAAACGCTCTTTTTGTAACCCTTTGAGTCCAAAATTAAAATGTTAACCACTTATAAAATCTGGTAATTGAGGTCTATGCCTAGTAAGTTCTATTTTCAGTTTTTTTTTGAAACATAATCGCTAAGCGTAATTTATAGAGATGGTTCTAAAGCACTGGTGATTGATTGATTCAGTACACAAGAACTTTAAAGTAGAATTTGCAAACATCTAATAAGCAAATCGCTGCATATGCCTTAAAGACAGAATTATAATGTTTAGTACTATTTTCCGGCATGGTGAGGTGGTGGTAGTGGTTGTGAAAGGTGGAGATGGTAAAGATTGAAGAAGATGAAGAGAGTAAGAGGGGTGTGATGGGCCCCACATATTTTTGAAGTATTTTTTTTTTTTTGAACGACAAATTTGGATCACTGACGGACCACTGGAGTATCATCGTGCCATCAGCAGAACCACCCGATCATATCCATCTCCACTAGGCAATAATACTTATACACCAATTCAGGAGGAAACCCAATAAATCTGGGAAAAACCCCCTTTGTGGGATTCGAACCCATGACCTAATGGCCATAAGCTTTATCCCACCACCAAGATACTACTAGGCTATAATGTCATGGGTAGAAGGTGTCTGGGATTGAGTTTGAAAATGAATTATTAACTTATTGACTTTTTCAATAAAGTCAATAAGTTAAAAAAATGTTTACCAATCCTAAAATTACTTTTATTTTGGATTTTTGAAAAAAAAGTAAAAAGTTATTTTTCAAAAGCCATAAAAACTAGCATTTTAAATGGTTTTTGATTTGTTAATCATAAAATTACCAATATATCTCCATCCTTAAAAATAAAAACCAAACATGGAAACTCATACTATCATTTTTACTCATTTTACCTTTTCAACAACAAAATTTAATCCAAATATTTTTTTAAAAACTCTATTTGAAGAAGTCACAAGTTAATAAGTATTTTTAATAAAAAGACATTTTTGAAATTAAATAAGTAATCCCAAACACCCTCTAATTATATTTTTTTAGCTTTTTAATTATTCATTTAATAAGTAAGGGTATTTAAGTCATTTCACACCCACTTAACACCAAAACTAATCTAATCTCCCATCCGTTTCAGAAACTATCCGATAACGAATGTACAAAAGTTTAAGACAATGGCTGTAATTTTAGAAGTGTAAAAGGAGTATAAGGGCATGTTTGGCTAAGCTTTTTGAAACAACTTATTGACTTATTGGCTTTTTGAAAAGTCATAAGCTTCAAAATAATGTTTGGCAATGAGGGTGTATATGAGAGGGAAAAGCCAATAAGTCACTCTATACTGACTTTTCCAAAAAACCAATAAGTTAATAAGTTGTTTTAAAAAGCTTAGCCAAACATGCCCTAAGTGAAAACAAAGCAAACCATAGGGCTTTCTAATATATAAGCATTTCTATTACTTGACGAATTTGCATAAAACTTTAATAAAAAAAAAAGCAAAAAACAACAACAAATATTTCGATGATTTAAGCAAATCGAACGAGGATCAGATCTGTAATCAACCAAGCAAGCAAGCAATCAATTTAAATTTTCTAACTTGACGAAATTGCATAAAACTATAATAAAAAAGGCAAATGTTTCAATGATTTAAACAAAGAGAATGAGGCTCAGATCTTAAATAAAATACAAAAATTTTCAATGATTTAAACAAACAAAGAGAATGAATGAGGCTCAGATCTGTAGTTTGAAGATGAGGCAGACAAGAGGGACGGTCACCGCCATGGCTACAACACCGGTTGCACCGTAAGAGCAAACAAAAAGACTAAATAAAAAGCCCTTGTTGTTCCTCTCACATACCATCCGGGTTGCCCCGCCAAGATACGGGCCGACTTTAACCCCATGACTGATTACGATGCTCGGATAACAATCCACACATACAGAAATTAATATCATCATCGCCTTCTCAGTTTCATCTTTCACCATCAGAATTATCAGTAGTCGTAGCTCAGCTGGCAGATCTTTTTATTCTTTTTTTCTTTGAAGGGTTGTTGATTTTGAGTGATAAAATCATCGGCTCAACATGATCGGATCAGATCCGATGATGATGTGGCATGAGAGGGGTAACAACCCTTAAAAGAAATCCCCATCTCTCTCGCTGGAGCCTCATTTATCCGAACATCATCTTCTTCTTCGTATCCCCATTTTTAGTTTACTGGTGTTCTCACTGTGTTTATAGTGGTACCAGATTCCATTTCTGTCCTTGAGCCTGTTAGGTATTTACGCATGTAGGTTTGGACTTTTTGTTGGGCTGCATAGGACCGGAGTGGTTACATATATAATAAACAAATTAATTAAAGTTATAAATAATAAGTACAGCTGTAAACGAGCTGAACGTTAAGCGAATAATTCGTAAACCGTTTGATGAGAAGTTCGTTTACGTTCGTTCGTTTAATAAGTGAATGAGCATAAACAAGAAATTCTATTTGATTAGTTAAAAGAACGAACATGAACAAAGCTCTCGTCTATTTGATTGTGTTCGTGAAAGTTCGGTAATGAGTTCATGAAGGTTTGTTCAGTTATGATCATTCATTTTCGTTTGTTTATGTTGTTCATTAAAAATTTTCTACATTTATATTATTTGATTTATTACACTAACAATTAAAATATGAAAATCTATTCCTACCTCTTTTTACACCATTCGACATCGCTAACACTATAAGTTCCAGGGTTGCTCCATCCGACATCCATTTCTAGAGTCCACCGCCTTTGCCAATTTTATCTATGTTCACTTGTGTTTGTGTTTGTGAACCGTTCGTGAACATGTTAATATACTTAATGAACGAACACGAACAGAAAATCTCGTTCGGTAAGTGTTCATGAATCGCTCGTGAACACATTATTTCCTTAACGAACGAACACGAACACGAACAAGGCCTTGTTCGTGTTCGTTCGGTTCGTTTACAGCCCTAATAATAAGCGATAAGTAAGACTATATGGTATGGAGTAGAGTTGTATAAATCAGTTAATTTTTATAACTAGCTCGGTTAATCGGTTATGACGGTTAATCTCTATTTTATTTCTTTAGCAGGTAAATGCTTGAACCGGTTATTGCTTTAACTGGTCCAGTTAATAACCGGTTTTTCGGTTAATTAACCAACTGTTTTGCCCTTTTTATTTTGAATTTTTTAGTTAACCGGTCTACCGGTCAAAACCTGGTTAATAACCGGTTCCGATACTAAATATCTACTAGCAGGGTGCCCGCGCGATGTGGTGAGGACGGCACTTTGCATCACAGTACTCGTTTTTTGTAGTTTTTTTATTCGTATAATATTTATTGTATAATTATTGTGATAGATATACGTCATAAGCAAAACCATGGGTTAGTCCATTCCATTGTGGTGTACATGGTTCAGTCGATTCAGTTATTATCCTAAACCGAAGATATCAGTTAGTCAATTTTATTAACCAGATGGTTTTTCGGTTAATCAATTCAATTTATTTGGTTAGACTGCCTGTTTTTTATTCGGTTCGTTTAATTTCAGCTAATAGACAAAACCAAACTTGGGCTAAAACTTTTGCCTAGAAATACATGAAGTGAAGGTACAAAATATGAAATACATGATCTCGAGGTATAAAAGCTACAAATTTATAAAAATATGAATAATCAGTTCGGGTTAGTTAATTTTGGCTAAACGAGAATACTGATAAACAGTTTTTGGTTAAACGAGAACACTGATAACTAGTTTTTGGTCAGTTAATTTGGGCCGACTCCTACTACACCAATTGAATTTGGGCCTACTACTACACTATTTAGATTTGGGCCTCAACATTTTTCCACTTGGGCTAGTCAACAGTGTCACACCCCCAAAATACCACATGCGGAAACCCCGCTAGGCGTGTGACGTACCAGGATCTAGCCACCAATCACATTGAACTAATATCAAGTTACATAACAAAGTTTCCATTCATTAAATAAAACATTCATCACAAATCCAATTTTAACGTGTTTAGCGGAAGCAAATAGTTAAACACTGTTCAATTGTTTCAAAAACCATTGTACGTGAAGTCATTAAATAAGTCTTGCAAATCCTAGCAGTACGACCCATGACCACTCCAGCCATCCAGACAGCAAGTTCCTCTTCCAAAGTACCTAACGACCTGCGAGCATGTAACAAGTGTATCACACAACGCTTGTGAGTTCATAGTTTTACGAAAACGTTAGTTACCAAGTGTTTAGTTCAGTTCTTTGATTTCAATGTTGATAATACCTCGAATACAAGACGGCTCCAGATTTATTTTGCTCGTTCCCCAATGCTCCTATCAAAGCATTGGGCATGACTGGGTCATTAGTTCACACCCGTCCTCTCAGGTACGGGGTGAGGGTGCCAAACCTAGATAGCGCTACCAACTAATACCCCGTTACCTCTCAGGTAACAAACAAGATGGGACTTAAAGGTGATAGGATGAGTATATTATCCAACATTCCAGACTTTACCCACAAGACGTATTCCTCACAGGAATACCAAATCGATTTACCCAAAAACCTATCCCTCTCAGGGATACCCAATGACTGTCCCAACCACCGGGACGCATGCTTAAGAGGAATGAACTCACCTTTGATTTGCTCGGTATGTTAAATTACCCGTCCAAGTTGGTCAACCCAAACCCTACCGTGGTTACCAATCAACATTAGTTACATAATCAAACAAGCCACGTATTTGTACACGGTAAGTCACGTATTCGTACACAGTTTGCATCTATCACAAGATCACCGTATATCATATATCAAATACTCAGTTCTATGCATTTTCACATCTCATGTGAATATCTCATAACAACCTACAACAGACGGGTGTTTTAACTACACAAGTTAAATCAGGATTCTCATCATCAGTTATTATTATCTTGTAACATTTATATCTTGTAACACAATTGTTCGTCATCAAATGCATCAAATCAGTCTACTGTTTCCCCCTCTCAACTATCCCGGCGAAATACCCCTTATGATGAAGGATCGTCCTTCGTTGGGGCAAGGTGTGACGAAAGACCACATATTTCGTCGAGTTACCTGTGACGAAGGACCCCTATCTTTCGACGGGTTACATGTGACGAAAGACCATTATATTTCATCGGGGACCCTTCTGTTGCCAAACAGACTGTTTCCAAAGATCATATTCTTCGACTTCTCAATACTCTCATGTCAATCAGTTACAGATCAAAAGCAGGTTTCAGTACATACACATATAACATTCTGTAGTAACCGTCATTCATTAAGCACAAACCAATTGCTAAATCTACAATTTACATTAATCCCTAACTACCATTTAACAGTATCATAATGCACTCCCTAATCAAGTCAAACCAACATACTTCACCAAGAACATGCAACACCATGTAACTCTAGTTTTCATGCTCTCTAATCATCAATTTTATGTTTAACAGTTATGGATCATCGATCAACATTATGCATACTTCCAAACTAATCATACAGTTTGTTGCAACCCTAGATAATCACACAAGATCACCACCACACAGAATCATGACAACAGAATCACAATAGCATCATCTCATCAAATAATAACGTTTAAGCACTAACCGCAATATCGAAGAGTTTAGATAAATCGAGATGGAAGGAACGCTTTGAGGTTTCATATGGTTGCCATCGCACAGAGGTTTACAAGGGAGAGGAGCCTCTAGGGTTTTATCTAATCATTCTGATGGTTATAAGGGTTAAACAATGTTTGGTCGTGAACTGTTCTAGGCCGAAGGCCCTTATCGGCGAAAGACCTTCCTCGACGAAGGACCCTTATTCGTCGAGATTACTGATGACGAAAAATCCCATTTTTCGTCGGGGAAAACTAGTGACGAAGAACCTTTATTAAGCCTTAATTAAACTATATTTACACCACACATATCACATAACTATAAATCAATCACAAAACTACACATTTAACATTGAACACCCAAGCACAAAACATTAATCATTCAGATAAACCACACACGACACCACGTAAATCAAATTGTAAAAATAGGATTGTGAAGTCAGTGATGTGTATGGAAAAGACCTTGAAATCTTGGGTTGTCACATCATCCCCAACTTGAAAGAAATTTCGTCCCGAAATTTGATAAGTAATCCAAAACAGCAAGATGTTAACTCAGGATGACTGTGGATTTTCCGTGGGTACCACATCATCCCCAACTTGAAAGGGAATTTCATCCTGAAATTCACCATTCGCATCAGATTTAGATTGAACAGCTGGGAATAAGTGAGGGTACTTGAGCTTCATCTGATCCTCGCGTTCCCACGTGAACTCCGGTCCACGTCTTGAGTTCCAACGAACTCTCACAATTGGAATCCGACTATGCTTACGGACCTTGACCTCCCGATCCATAATTTCGATTGGTTCTTCGACAAACTGCAACTTGTCGTCAATTTTCAGCTCTTGAAACGGTACTACAAGTGTTTCATCGGACAAACACTTCTTTTATTGCGAAACATGGAAAACATCATGAGCGTTACCTAGCTCCAGGACTTTAAATGGCCCAACATAGCGTGGATTAAGCTTGTCGGGCTTCCCAAAGCGCACCACACCCTTCCAGGGTGAGACCTTCAACATAACACGATCGCCTACGGCGAACTCCAAGGGTTTCCTACGCTTGTCAGCTTAGCTTTTCTGACGGTCGCGCGCCGCCGCCACACGATTTCTGATCTGGACAATCTTTTCAGAAGTTTCAAGAACAAGTTCCAGACCTGTGACCTGGCTGTCACCCACCTCAGCCCAACAAAGAGGAGAACGACACTTTTGCCCGTACAATGCTTCGAACGGAGCTGCCTGGATGTTAGTATGGTAACTTTTGTTGTAGGAGAACTCAATCAACGATAAATGTTTCTCCCAACCCTTACCAAAATCAATCACACATGCTCGCAACATGTCTTCAAGCGTTTGGATGGTTCGTTCGCTTTGACCATCCGTTTGTGGGTGATAAGCAGTGCTCATGTCAAGGCATGAGCCAACGATTTATGCATTGACTGCCACAAATCAGATATGAAACGCGGGTCACGATCAGAGATAATAGAGGTTGGCACCCCGTGCCTAGAAACCACCTCCTTCAGATAAACAACAGCAAGTTGAGAGAAGTTATCAGTTTCCTTGATCGCAAGGAACTACGCAGATTTCGTGAGGTGGTCAACGATAACCCAGATGGTATCGTTTCCGTTTTGAGTTCTTGGCAAACCTGTGACAAAATCCATAGCGATTTGCTCCCATTTCCACATGGGTATTTCTGGTTGTTGAAGCAGGCCTGAGGGTTTCTGATACTCTACCTTGACTTTCGGACAAGTCAAACACTTACTCACATACGTCGCGATGCTAGCTTTCATCTTCGGCCACCAATACAAGACTTTGAGGTCTTGATACATCTTATCCGAACCAGGATGAACAGAGTATCGAGACTTGTGTGCTTCGTCCATCACAAGCTCCCTAAGATTTCCAAACAAAGGAACCCATATCCGTTCCATAAAATAGTATATGCTGTAAGATCTTTCCACGAGTCGTTTCTCCATGCCCCGCAAATACTCAGCTTTAAGATTTTCTTCCTTCAATGCTCCAGCCTGAGCCAAACGAATCTGTTCAGGAAGATTTGAGTGAATAGTTAGCTGTAAGGCTCGCACACGTTTGGGTTTCGCCTCTTTTCGGCTAAGGGCGTCAGCTACAATGTTAGCCTTAGCTGGGTGATACTTGATTGCACAATCGTAGTCGTTCAAGAGTTCCACCCAGCGACACTGTTGCATATTCAATTCCTTCTGGTCGTAAATATGCTGGAGGCTTCTGTGATCGGTGTAGATAGTGCATTTGGTACCGTACAGATGGTGCCTTCAGATTTTCAACGCGAAAACAACAGCCCCCAACTCCAAGTCGTGAGTCGTGTAATTCTTCTCATGAACCTTCAGTTGTCGAGAAGCATAAGCTATCATCTTCTCGCATTGCATCAGCACGCAACTGAGACCCTGAATAGAAGCATCACAATATACTACAAAATCCTCGGTACCTTCAGGTAGAGACAAGATTGGTGCACTGCAGAGTTTCTGTTTCAACAATTGGAAGGCATCTTCTTGTTTCGTTCCCCATGAGTATACAACGCCTTTCTGTGTCAACGAGGTGAGGGGTTGAGCGATCTTCGAGAAGTCTTAAATAAATCTTCGATAGTATCCAGCGAGACCAAGAAATTGTTGCACCTCCGAAGGATTCTTCGGTGCCTCGCAATTTCTGACAACGTCAATCTTTGTAGGATCCACATGTATCCTCGATTCATTAACAATATGACCAAGGAAGTGCACATCTCGAATCCAGAAGTCACACTTAGAGAATTTCGCATAGAGTTGCTCCTTCCTCAGAAGTTCCAAGATAAGACGCAGGTGCCGCTCGTGATCCTCCTTGCTCTTAGAGTAGATCAGAATGTCGTCGATGAACACGATAACGAAATCATCAAGGTACGGCTTGCACATGTGATTCATGAGGTCCATGAAGACCGCTGGTGCGTTCGTCAACCCGAACGACATAACCAAAAACTCATAATCGCCATACCGCGTTCTAAAAGTTGTTTTTCGAACATCCTCCTCTCGGACTCTCATCTGATGATAGCCCGATCTTAAATCGATCTTCGAGTAAAAACTTGACCCTTGCAACTGGTCAAACAAGTCGTCGATACGCGGTATAGGGTAGCGGTTCTTGACTGTCACCTTGTTGAGTTCTCTATAATCAATACACATATGGAAGGACCCATCTTTCTTTTTCACAAACAAAACTGGGGCTCCCCATGGCGAAGAACTGGGTCGGATAAAACCTCTATCCAACAGTTCTTGAAGTTGATTTGACAACTCTTGCAACTCTCCTGGTGCAAGACGATAAGGAGCACGGGTAATCGGGGCTGCTCCTAGTGTAAGGTCAATCTGAAATTCTACTTGACGATGTGGAAGTAAGCTAGGTAGCTCTTCAGGAAACACATCAGAAAATTCACGAACAACTGGAAGGTCCTCGATCTTCCTTTCTTCAGGTTGTGAACCAGTAACAAGAGCTAGAATAGCAGGGTAGCCCTTTCGTAGACACTTCTGGGCTTTCATGGCTGAGATGATGCCGACCATGGCACCACTACGATGACCTTGAACCGACAATGATTCCCCACTTGGAAGAGGGATATGCACGATTTTCTCTTTACAGAGAATTTCCGCTTGATACCTAGACAACCAATCCATGCCAACGACCACATCAAAACTTCCAAGAGTAACGGGGAGTAGGTCAATGTCGAACACTTGACCCATGAGATCGAGTTTACACCCAAGAAGGACATGCGAAGCTTCAATCAATTTGCCATCGGCTAACTCTACAACGTGTTTGTTTACAAGAGGTGTAGGACTCAATCCTAACTGACGACTGAACCCCAAAGACACATAACTCCAATCGACACCGGAGTCGAATAAAACAGAAGCAAAAAGATCGTTCACAGAAAACATACTGGTCACAACGTTGCCATCATTGCTAGCTTCCCCAGCACCAATGGTAAATACTCTCCCACGCACACCATTCCCACCATTGTTTCCATTGTTGTTATTCCCAGTGTTGTTGTTGTTCCAGCATTCTAATTGAGCTGAGGGCAATCCCGTCTGAAATGACCCTCGTCACCACACTGAAAACACCCCTTACGATTTCCCTGATTCTGTTGAGGCTGCTGCCTCTCTTGTTGCTGCGGCTGTTGTTGTTGTGGGGTTTGCTGTTGTTGTTGCCTTAGGAGTGAGACCCTACAGTCTCTAGCCATGTGGCCCACTTTGTTGCACCTGTGACATATTCGGGTATACTGTCCACGATGATGGAAATTGCACTTGTTACACTTTGGTAGCTTTCCCGTATAGGAGCCCTGATTCGAGTTGTTGCTCCGATTATGATTCACAGAAGATGACTGGCTAAAACTGCGGTTGTCACTATTGTCCGGTTTCCTCTGTGACTGATTCGAGTTGGATACCTTGTCCACATCATTCCATTTGCGTTTGCTATCAGTAGCAGGTGTAGTAGCTGTAGCAGTAGTGGCAGTAGTGGAAACACGCGGGGTAGCGAGCCATGCTCCACCTCCTGATCTGTGATCTTGTGAGCTAAAAGGATGATCTGAGCTAAGTTGTTAAGGTTCGCCGCAATAACCAAGCCCTTCACCGGTGGGGCTAATCACTTGATGTACAGTTCGATTCTTCGGTGTGGAGGTCGTGATAAGTTCGGGCACATATTAGCTAGTTCATGTGACCGTTTCGTGTATGCCTCGATTTCTGACCCCACCATTTTCAGATCATAATACTCATTCTCCAGTTTCTGCACTTCATCACGAGGACAATACTCCTCCCTCATCAGCTCCTTGAAATCCTCCCAAGTAGTGGCATTTGCCATCTCAATGCCCAGCATCTGGACTTGGGCATTCCACCAAGTCAAGGCACCATCCTCGAGTGTGCCTGAAGCATACTTCACTCTGTCCCCAGTTGGACAGTTACACATTGCGAACACTGATTCTGCCTTCTCAAACCAATGCAGTAGCCCCACAGCTCCTTCAGTCCCACTGAATGTCTGTGGCCTACAATCCATAAACGTCTTAAACGTACAAGCAGGCGGATTGTTTTGATTCTGATTCACTTGTTGACCTAATGACGAAAGGACATACAACACACAAATAAGATTCGAGTTCACGACACTAGGATAAAGAGTATTTGGCACATTCCGTACCAGCTTGGTAGGCTGCCAATGTCACACCCCGACCACGTAGAACCTACAAAACGTGGCGGAAACATCGGGGAGTGTTGTAACAGAATCATTGTTTCATAACACATGGAACTTGAAATATTGTTTTATTGATTAAAAGAGTTATAATGTCTTGACAATCAAAGAAACATAACAAAATAACTAGTCTTGCATCTTTTATTGTCACTAAGGCCCATGTCCGCCTAAGTGTATCTTGATCAATCCTATGCTTCATTTCCTGAAACACATGTGAAAATAGGTACGTCAGCATAAAAATGCCGGCGAGTACATAGGTTTTGTGAAAATAAGATTCATGACATCTGTTTAAGAAAATGTTTAGTCATGAACCTTGTAATTTGCTTTGTTTTTGTAAATCATTTGAAAAACAATAAGTTCAGATGATACGTATAAATAAGAGAATAATGCATGGTTAAATGAATAACCATGTAAAAATGAGTTTGTATAAGTTAAGTTGTTTGTAAAACAATGTATTGTGAAAAGTATGTTATTTGTATAAAATGTTATATGTCTAAATTGAAATGATTTCAAATAACGCAACGATATGTAATACCATACAATCACTTATATATAGGAAGTACCAGCGGCGTATCCACCATGCTTGTATCATATTACACACGCCTCGTTACTTAAATCACTTACTCAAACCAAACCACCAATATAAGATGTCTATGTTTAAACCAATTGTCAAAAGTCCTTGTATAAACCATGTCAAATGTTGATAGTCCAAAAGTAGTCAAGTAATGTGTAACAAATGTTTATGTATGGCTAGTGAAATGCATCAACTAAACCATAGATGAAATGCACAAAACAAAGTATTGAAGTAAAACTTGGTTTAAATCAAAGTTATGTTTTGTAAAATATATGCATGCTATACTGAATATGAACATTTATGCGGTATTGTAAAAATTCATACATCCAAGCCTTGCGACAGTCGGATAACTATGTAAAAATGAGTTATCAAAAGAATATGTATTCGGATTCGGTCATTCCTTACGTCCAAACAAACCCGAGATTTCAGGAATGGGATTTGTCAAGTCCTATGGTACCACTACCTACTACCGAGCGGCGTGATCGGTGTTAATGAATGTATAGTATAGTTTAAACAAACCAAATGTCATACCAAAATGTAAGCATGTTTTATGAAGATAATGTACCTAGTATGCTAGAGTAAACATACAAGGTAGCGCTGTAAAACAATGTGTCCATATGTTACTGGAACATATGCAACAGAGATGCAATGTAAAATAATGTACTAAGCATGTACTAAATGGACATACATAGCATGTGATGTGATGTGATGTAAAACAATGTACTAAGTATGCACACAATGGACATACATAGCATAAAATGTAATGAAATCATGTACTAATAGTGTACTAATGAACATAGCATGTATATAATGTGAAAACATGGAAAACATGAAAGTAACAAGTAGGCACATGTGTTCCACCCCAAAACGTTTGGAAAACAGTAAAAGAGGGGTCTATGTGCTCACTTGAGATTGCTCAGAAGTCCTAAGATAACCACCAAGCAATGCTAGAGATCTCGGAATATCAAACGGCACCTAATATAGGTAACTACATTAATAAACCGGACCTAAATCGGAAGATCGGATAGAATGAGGGCTCGTAAACCAAATGAGTATGGGAACTCATGTAGTATGGTTTAACAAAGCCTACATACTAAATGAAACCTAACCTAAGTACTTACGACCCATTACGACCCGTTTAGGTAGCTTATGCTACTTTAACGCGTCGTTCGCGTAAAACGCGTTCGGACCGCCTAACT
>JARYGA010042211.1:0-37257 GCA_030545235.1 Helianthus tuberosus | reverse complement strand
TAACCACATGATGCACATGAAACTTTCCTCCTCTAATTACCTAGTGTGGCGAGAACAGATGCTATTAGTTCTCAACTTTCATAAGCTATCGGCCCATGTTTCTGCGGATGCTTCCCCGCCTCCAGCCTCGATTACTGTTGATGGTAAATCCTCTCTCACAGAGGAAGCTGCTGCAGAAGTTCTTGGTCTCAAAGGTGCTCATGACATCTGGGTTACCCTAGAACAGGCCTACAACAATGCTTCGGTTGAGCGTATTCATTCATTACGTGACTCCCTTCGCTTGATCAAAAAAGGTACGTCTTCGGTTAGCGAATATTCTTGTCGCTTTAAAACTTTATGTGATCAACTTGCAGCTATTGGTCATCCTGTTGACGAGATGGATCGCTTACTACATTGGTATCTTTGTGGTCTTGGTCCGGCTTATGAGGTTTATTCCACCACCATTTGCACGGCACGAACTCGTCCATCGTTCCGTGATCTTGTGGCTCAAACCGAGAGTCAGGAGTTATTTATCCAATCTTTGCATGTTTCTGACACCCCTGCCATCGCCTTCAATGCGCAACAGTCTCGTGGTTCTGGCCGTGGGTCTTATTCTGGTAGCCGTGGCCGTGGGTCTTCGCGTGGACGTGCACGAGTGTATCAAAATAATAGCGGAAACGGTTTATATAATTTACCAAAAAGCCGATTATATATACATATATAATCGATTATATATATATATAAACTATAAGTTTGATTTATTAACCCGATTAATAAATATTCCCAATCAGGATCAAGATTATACGCATATAAACAAATAAAAGGAATAAACAACCATAGAGGATTTTAGTAATCAACCTTTGACGAATACACCGGGATTGTAACACGCGGGTTACAACGAATTCTCGCAAGTAGTGTCACACCCCAACCGATGGCGGAAACATCAGGATGAGACGAAGTGTGTATAGATTGCTAGAGACTTCATAACACTATGTGACAATATTTAATTAAATTCAAATTTCATTGCAAGTGCTAAATTGTCATACAACATTTAAAATAGAAATAACAACATTGTTCAAATTTCAACATAACATCAAAAGATAAATGGATTAAAGGTGTATATCTAGTCCACCCTAAACTCGTTTCATCATTCATCCATACTTCAACAATCAACCTACAACATGTATTAAAATAGAGTTTCAATGCAAAAGCAAAGGCGAGTATACAAGTTTAATTACATAGCATAATAGGATAGAACTCAAATCCAACATGATTCATAACATGTGATTACTAGTATGCAATTTTGGCGTACCATATGATCAAACCCGAGAATACAACGCATAAAAGAGCCTAATCCCAAAGTTTAGCGGGGTGGTAATGTTTAACTTAACAATACCCAAAAGTATAACGGGCGGGGCGTTAATCCTATAGCGCTATAATTGTTAAGGTGGGCGAGCAAAGTTAATGAGCATATAACGTTCCAAAGCGTTCACATAGCATACGAGAATAACAAGTAACTCACATTAGTTTCATGTTTAATCATGGATATAGAGTAAGTTTGATTGAGTTTAAAAGTTGTTTGCATAATTATACATGTTGCATCCCAAAGTATAAAGGGGGAAAAAGGGATCGGGTATACTCACGGTGGTTGCAAGCTTTCCTACTTGGAATTTCCACGAGTGAGTTGATGGAATGGTTTAAGTTGGAGCACCTAGTCCTTCTACACGAGGAAACATAGGTGTGTGAGTTTGGCGTTTAACGGAAGATTATGGATTCGGATTTAACATAGCATAAAGTATAATATAAAAATAATCATCTTTAACTTTACAACTCTCATATGACACTATGTAACCAATATGGTTATAATGTTTTCATGGGTAGTACACCCATTAGAATCATATTACGGTTTTAGGTCTTAGATGATATTCTACTACTTTAACATATGAACACAAGTTCAACATCAAAGGTTCGAATGAGTATGTATATATATCTAGGTTAAGTGTTACATATTATTTAGTCCAATAATTCAAGTAGGAGGTAGAAGATTAAATCTTCATTTAGGCACCTCTAGTATCATGGATGTCATGTATGGGGTAGGAAGACCAAGCTTCCATTTAGGTACCCCTTAGGTGTTCACCACTTCACTTGATGTAAAAACAACCAAGGAGGGTCACGAACTAGGATTAGTACAAGTATGTAAATGGCCTAAGTTAAGAGAAATCATCAAATCATGTGAGGATTGTATGTTGGACAACCCAAGTTGTTCCATAATCACTCATTCATCAAGGTCTAAGCTTGACATGACTTGTGGGTTAAATACCCTAAACAAAACAGAAAGTATTTGAGGTTTAACCTCTGATTTTATATGTCTTAAACATGTTTCTAATACCTAATCAACCATAGGAAAGGTTGTAAGTATTAGTACATAGTCTTGAGATGAGTTACACTCAAGTAAGATAAGTACAAACAAGTTTTTGAATAACTTAAAACAAAACAGAAAGTTTTGGTCCTTTTTAGGGCAATTCCAAGTCTGATTTCTCCATGGAGAAACCAAGGAATCAAACCCAAGGATATAACAAAGCAATAGGAAGAAGAACCAAGTGATTTGGTTGAGAAATGAGCAAATTATACTCACTTTTGTAGAGAAGTATGAATCTGTCCAAAAACTCCGATTTGCAACAGATTGAGAGTGAATTTGTGAAGATTAGAGAGTTGTGAAAGTGTAAAATGGATTGGAGAGGGTGTGTATTTATAATGGAAGAGATTAGAGTTGATTGGAGGTGTTTAGAGGTGGATTAAAGGTGATTGGGTGAGGTTGGAACTTGGGATTCCGTGCATAACAGCTTAGAAAACACAGTTCTGCGAAAACAGGGGCTAGGCGTGACGCGAGGAGCCTTGGCGTCACGCGGCGCCTCAATTTTGAAAAGTTTGATTTTGTTACACTTTAGTCCCTGTAGTTTATGTTTGAGTCCTTTTTGATGCCTTTTTGATAGTTTAGGGACTTGTTTGGGCATAAAAGCATAGTATAAGGTGTAATCAAGTACGGTGATCATAGTCAAAGTATATTTGAGCATATAAGTGTCATAATCAAGTATCGTTTACGTGCAAAACACGTTTCATGCATAAGTTTAGTTTAATTACAATTTTAGCACATAGTTTCCGAGAATAACTTTTAAGCATCAATTGATTCACCAAATTGAATGTACGAGCATATATAGAGTGTGTACAACATAAATGTAACAAAATACAAGTTTCATTAATGATCCAAGTCTCGGTTTTACAATGATTACAAAGAAGGAACGATTACAAGAATACAAGGTTTCCAAAAATAGAAATACGAACAAAACTTTCTATAAATAGAGAGTACAAAAGAGCCGGGCGTTACAAGTAGGAAGTTCACAACCGAGCACAAGATACCTAAAGGTGGAATCGGCCAAAGAGGAGGTGGCGGTGGTGCTTGGTCGATGAAAAGGTGGCGGCGGCGCTAAGAGGGAGCCGGCCGAAACCTTGGGGAGGAGGTTAGGGTTTTGTGTTTTGATAAAAGTGAGTCTAGGGTTTGCACCTTAATCATCTTTTTATAAAACCCAATCTTACATTAAGGCCCTTTAAGATTATACAATTATAATCCTCTTAATAATAATCTAATTAATATTAAGTCCCTCGGGTTTAAATTATTATCATTTCACAAATAATAATCCACCTACTCGTGAACATATATGATTCGTGTACCAACGTGTAACTCTTCGGATCATACCGAGTTGGTTACGTTGACTTTAATTACATTCGTACATATACATATCTCCAATAATCTCCCACTTTGACGATTTTAATTAAATGAGTCAACGCTTGCAGAGTTGGACGCCTAGCTGCATCGCACTGCTCCTAACATGGTATGACACTTTACAGTCGTCAACTAGTTCTTTGAGTTCAAGTCACACATTTCTTAACCAAATATTGTAGAACATTCGTTGATCATAAGATATGGATCATTCATTCTTATATAGTGATCAACTATTCTCTATTCTCGTCTTTAATTCAAAGTGGTCTAACGAACTACTTTTAGTCCGAGCGTGGCCACGTGTTTATTCCAGTTTGAGTTAACGAGGGCGTCAGAATGTCTAAACTTCTAATCCCATAGAAGTACAGAATTCCATCAGCGTCATACAACTCCCACTTAACCTTGGTTTTCTCCTAACGCTACCCGGATTACTACCCATGTTTCAGGACAATGTTAGATAACATCAAAGATTTTCCTTGATCAATGTAGTTTAATATATGCCTAAGGAAAAAGGACAGACTGAACATATCAATATCAAAACATCTCATGACTTAGATCCATGGGGATCGTTTTGAAGCGAGTCGCATCCAATATCATTCTCTAGTGATTTATGTGAATTTTGATTCTCAAACCCCGGGTTTATTCATCTCATGAATACAACCATCTCAATTCACAATAGTCTTACTTTCAAATTCATACCCATGTAATTTGACTGACTACAAATATTTTAGAATACGCTTATTCAAGGATTAAACATACAAATAATGAACACAGTTATAAAATAATTAATTTTGCATTTAACCAATAAATCAAATAACTATTCAATGTAACTGTTGTAGTTAAAATTAAAACACCAATACTAATTACAGATCATGCCCACTGTCTAGCAAATCTAAGCCCTATCTTTTCAACATGCTCCTCATGTTTAGCTTGAGCTAAAGGCTTAGTAATGGGGTCAGCCAGATTTAGATCCGTAAAAACTTTGTTCATTACGATGTCTCCACGCTCCTATTATCTCTCTAATATAGTGGAATTTTCTGAGTATATGCCTTGTGGTTTGATGCGACCTTGGCTCCTTTGCAAGAGAAATGGCACTAGTGTTGTCACACCCCAACCGATGGCGGAAACATCAAGGAGCGAGCACTAAGCATTCAGATTGCTCATGAGACTTCATAACACTAAATATTGCAATAGAAGTTAAATTGATTTTCATAGCATTTGTCTAAAACATCAACCACAAATAACAAGTACCAAAACATAACAAACGTTGTTCAAATTGTTCAAATGACTAAATTAACTAGGCGACGTTTCTAGGCATCTCCTAGCTTGGTTTCCATGTGTTCCGAAGCAACCTATCATCCTGCAACATGTATTAAAATATCAATACAAAAAGTATTGGCGAGTATACAAGTTTGATAATAGAATAATATAATAAAACAACGCGTATCCACGATGTAAGCAATAAAAATAGTTTCAGCCGTGCTTAGAGTCGCAGTCCACGCAGTGATAGCCCAAGTATCCCGATGCTTTAGTGTTTACCCAAGACTCAAGGTAAACTAGAATCCTCCTAACAATACCCCTGAGAATAATGGGAGAGGTGCACCTCTTATAGCGCTACTATTGTTAAGGCGGAACTACACACCCTGGATTAAACGTCACATAGCACAATATAGAATACTAGAATGCACAAGTTTCACATACACATAGGATAGAGTTTAGTTTGCAAAGATTCAAGTTTATATAGAATACATGCTACACCCCAAAGTTTAAGAGTAAAAAGGGGATCGAGTATACTCACAGTGATTGCTTAACAGTCACAAGTGTTATTGGATCAAAGGGAGCTCTCTTAGAATTAGCCTGATTAGATTGCAATAGGATAAGAGTCGGGCAGAATAACGAGATTGAATAAAGTGTTGGAAACTGTCACTGGATCGGATGGCTGTCCGATCGGATGGCTATCCGATCGGATTGCCAGTCGATTCGGGTGACTTAGTGTGAATGAAGGGCTGTCCGATCGGATTACTATCCGATCGGGTGGCTTAATGTGAGGGTGAAACAAATGGCTGTCCGATCGGATGGCTGTCCGATCGGGTGGCCATCCGATTCAAGTGTCAAGTATATAGCTTAAGTGTTTTGGTTACCTTGATCGGGTGGCTACTCGATCGGGCGGCTGTCCGATCGGGTTGTCACTCGATTGAAGTCTCCAAAACTCCAAGTTTCTAACAAGTTACTATGTGTTGGAAGGTTTCAAGGCAAGTGTCAATCAATCGAGTGGCTGTCCGATCGGACGGCTGTCCAATCGGGTTGTCGCTCGATCGGGCGAACCTCGTTCCCTTAACCATTTTGTAACATTTTTCTAAGTTTAACGATGACGGGATGGTACGTATTGTGACAATGGTAAACTCATCGTTGCACAGCCATTCTGATCGGGTGGGAACCACCCCAGTCCGATCAGTTACTGTTCGTGATAACGTTTATGTCAAACTCCGTATTCCGGCCATCATCCTCCGGTGGAAATCCATCCTTGAGCCGACTCTAGACTAATAATCAAGTCTATAGTCCGTTCAGGAGCGGATCTCACCATTTAAAGTAAAAGATTGAAGAAAAGATGAAGAAACTTAAGTTTTATCATGAAAATACTTAGATTTAGCTTAGATTTAGTGATATACACATGGGATCCCTTAGATCTTAGCTAGATCTCACCAAGAATGACCTCATATGACAGTTTGTACAAACCACCATGATGACATCATCCTTAAGATCTCAGATCTGAGAGATTTCACGGTAAAAAGTGTGATTTCATAGATGAATCACGTAGAGGATGAAGTATAGATCAAGAAAGTACAAGAATCTAGCTTGAAACGTACCGAAATCGCCAAGAAATGGAGAAAAAGTAGTGTGCGTGCGTCTGGTCGAACAGGGCTGTCACATCAGGGAATAAAGTGATGTGACATACCTATTTATAGTGTGGAGGGGACTTGAGGCGGTGTGGCATGGATAGGGTGGTGGCCCGTTCAGGTGGTCATCCGTTCGGGTGGCAATCCGATCGGGTGGCAATCCGATCGGATTGTCACTCTGGCCAATCCAACCTTGCCACGTTCCCGAATTTGATTCGTTTTGCGTGATAGATTAAGCGTTGCGTATTATTGAGTAAGTAGATTATATCGTAAACATCAAAAGTTTCAAGATTAATAGATTCCGCCAGTGACAAGGCTCTAGTCTCTCGTTCAACCAAGAATCAAGTTTCACGAGTCTAAAGAGTCAAGCACCAAATAGATTTAGACATTCCAAACATAGATTTAGGCATTCCAACATAGATTTAGGCATTTCAAATATAGGGTTTAGGCATTCCAAGCATATAGACATAGACATTCCAAGGAAATAGGCATTCCACACGTAGATTTAGGCATTTCAAGTATATATCATAGACTTCCACATAGATTAGGGTTAAAATGACAAATAGGCAATCTTCAAGGACTAATCTTGACAAAATCCTAAAGTTTAGGGACGCTGGGCGTTACAGTCTCCTCTCATTTAGGAGATTTCATCCCCGAAATCTTAGATGAAGACTGCTCGCAGAGCTGCGGATACTTGGCCTTCATATCACTTTTCAACTCTCAAGTGAATTCGGCACCACGCTTTCCTTCCCATCGAACCTTAACAATGGGAATTTTGCTGCGCCTTAGACGATTGACAGCTTGATCCATGATTTCGACCGGTTTCTCCACAAATTGGACAGCTTCATTTATTTGTAAGTCTTCAAGGGGAACCTGCAGTTCCTCGTCGGATAGGCATTTACGTAGATTGGACACGTGGAACACCGGGTGCACATTGTTTAGTTCTTGTGGCAAGTCTAGTCTGTACGCCACTTTGCCAATCCTTTCAAGTATCACGAAAAGACCTACATAGCGAGGAGCGAGCTTTCCCTTCTTACCAAAACGAACCACTCCCTTCCAGTGAGATACCTTGAGTAGGACTCGATCACCAACAACAAATTCCAGAGGCTTGCGCCTTTTATCAGCATAGCTCTTTTGTCTGCTTCTAGCCTTGATCAAGTTATCACGGATCTGAAGAATCTTATCCGTTGTCTCTGGGTGTGTGAAGGTGCGGAGGCCACAGACTCGAAAGAGTCTGGGACCGGTGAGTGAGCAGGTGACTCCTCAGCGGGAGCATCTGCGATCAACAAAAGATCTCTAGCAGCAAGAAGGGCCTCGCCCTGAACCTCATCCTCTAAGGGCTCGTCATCAAACAGATCAACGTCGCCATCATCGTCGGCGTCGAGAAGCAAATCATAAGCAGGATAAACAGCTAAGGGTATGGGAGCAGGGATCTCTACTAACGGTAGGTCCCCGGCCAAAGGGAGGTAAAGCAAAGGGCTGGAAATCATCCTCGTCCGTGCTAGTAACGTCGGAGGTGTGGACCTCATGCTCTGAAGGCTCTAGGTCATCTGAGACTATAGGTCTAGGTCCGGTGGTGTCTGAGTCACCTGTGCCAGAGGTGTCCATGGTGTCTGTAACATAAACACAAACATGCACAAACAATCAATCATACAATCAAATAATCACATAAGTCACCAAGTAAGCATCCAAATAATTCTCCTAGTCCCACTAGCCTCCCAGTCTCCTAGACTGACATTCCTAGTCCCACTAGCCAAATTCTTCCCAGTCTCTAAGACTGCTCTATCATCCACCTCGACCTCTTAGATCGAGCCTCGGCCTCTAAGACCGAGCCTCAGCCTCCAAGACTGAGCCTACTCTTCCTAGTCTTACTAGCCATCTACCTCGATTTCTTAGATCGAGCCTCGGTCTCTAAGACCGAGCCTCAACCTCCAAGACTGAGCCTAAAAACAATGAATAAAATGTGCTCAACATTTGTTTATAAAAGTTTTGGATCTGGACTTAAGTGGTATGTAGTAAAAATGTTTTCGTGAGAGCCCTAGTGATCATAGTCTAGACTCGAGAAGGAATCCTAGTTCGCTATGATCAGAGCTCTGATACCAAGCTGTCACACCCTGGCTTTGCGGAAGCGTGGTTAATTTGGTGTGACTTCTTAATACCATAGCTTAACCATAACAAAGCTATATGAAATAAAATCATGCAAGATCATCCATTCGATTAAGTTTTAAAATACCAATACAATAACATTGTCTTAACGGAAACACAACTTAACGACATAAACATTGTTCAACAAACTCAACATAACATAAGCATAGTTTAAGGACTGTGACTTGTCCAGGAAAGAGTCACATTCCCCAAACCCGGATGACCTCGTAACTAGTGCAGCGGGAAAACGCGTCATACCGTGCCAGATCCTTTAATTTCCTGAAATACATGTAAGTTGAAAAATCAACAATAATGTTGAGCGAGTTCATGTGTAAGTGAGTAAATAAACCTTTGTGAGTATAAAAATAGTCTTGGTATGTAGCAAATAAGGGAATTGAGATCACCAATGGTTTGCAAGGCCACTAATATATGTGAAGTGCAAATAGGGAGACTCAAACCTAGCAGATTTCGCCACGGCATTAGTATGTGGACAAAGTCACCCCGAGGTCCGTTTCTAGTTTGGCCTGGGGCTGGGCTCGCTACACCCAGATAGATCTACCGCTCCTGTCCCTAGGTCCTGCCATGAGGACTAATGGCCTCATATTGCTCCTACCCACTCACATGATCTAAGTAGTAAACCTCCTTACGCTAACCATACCGTGTATAAAGTACTTGTAATCAAAGTAACATGTATTTCACCCCCGCAGTTAAGAAAACTGAAAACAGTTAGAGAAAAGGGGGACATGAACTCACCGTGGTGCGTCTCTACCAAGTATGCCTCCAAATCAAACAGCTGTGTGACGACCTACACGTACTAATCCTATTAGACGGACGGTCGTGCCTTAGCTTTATGGTTTAAGTTTTTGGGAAATAGTTAGGCAACTATTTCGTGTTTACATTCTGTATATACTTGGTAGTCATTTTTCCTTCCCAAGGATGGGGGATTTAATACATGTGCGTTCGTATAATTCGGATTACACTATTAAGTCTCACTTAATATATTTTATTCTTAACTCCAAAATATAACTATTCTTCCCAAAAATATTATACTTTACTACATGTGATTTTCCCAAAATAATACTTAGTAATATTATTTTTACTCTAAAAATAATATTTACGTAGTTCGCAAAATAATCATAAACACTTATACAAGTGATGTTGTGAAAAATATATACTAAATATATATATGTATCACGTTTTATTTTGTGAAATCCCACCTCCGATATTTTGTAAATAAGTCGTGGTGAAATCTATAATTTGAAAACAAGTCAAAATGTATTTCTAACACTTATAGTGAAAATATTTCTAAGTGTTAGGTTTTTGGAAAAATTTCGCCAGAGTTTCCTCTGTAACTGGAGGTGGCCACGCTTTCAAGCGTATCATTTTCTTTTATAAATCAAACCAACAATCTTCTTATTCAATCAAAACAATGTTCAAATCACAAACTAGTCAAAATATGTATATAAATCGCATATATTTCATGAACTTGTGATTTATCCAAACTATGAAGTAAATCTCATTACTTTTAGTGGATCTTTATATAAAACAATCCGATTTTGTAAAAACCTCGTTTTTAAAGAAATTCCATCTTTACAACTTCTTGTAAAATTTGACAAAACTAGTTCTTTGTCGAAACTTTGTGTTACACAAGTGCTTACACACTTGTGTGTTCTAAAAACCATTCGTGTTAGTGTAAGATCCGTCTTTAAAAGTATGTTTTCTCTTGACACTTGGTCCTTTGAAAATACCACTCGTAGATCCGTAGATCTACTAGTTTTAAACACTATTTCACAAGCAAAATCGCTTTTACACAAGTTCATGATTCGTGTGTGGTAGAGTTTCATCCTTTAACCCTTATTACTTTCAAAACAACCTTATGTCATGATCTATGATCATGACCAATCCGGGTTAAATGATGATCCGAGCTACCACAACATAGATCGGGTTCAAATAATCACACAAATCAAATACTACAAGTTTTACACAACATATGAGCTTTTAACCACCATTTTAGTGTTTTAAGTAAACTTTTATGCTTCATCTTGTAAGATTACGAGTTTTAACCGTTACAAATCGTATTAACCACTTCAAAATAGTTCGAGAAGGTGATTTAAGTAACATACCACTAGCTCGAGGCTAGGGAAGATTCTAAGCGCAAATGGGGTGGATAAAAGCAATAGAATGAGGTCCTTCGCCTTCCGTTTGCACCAAGACTCCTTATACGAGATCCTTAACACTTGTAGATGATTGGAATGTGATGAACTAAACTCGAAAATGGTGGTGTGTTCAAGGGGGTGTTCGGCCGTAGCTTCTATAGAGAGAGGGAGAGAGTTTTGAGTTGTGTTGTGAGTTGTGGTGTTATGTTGTGTTATGCATCTAACTTATAGACAATCACAAGATCATTAACCAATGGATACTATGTCTTAGAGATATTAAGCACACTTAATATAATAATCAACAAAAAGGACAAGTGTGTCCCCCTCATGGGGACGGTTTGGTTAAGAGGGGGGGGGTCTAGTTCGAATCCAACCATTAGTTAGGATACTAGTTAGGTTAAGTTAAGTGTTTAACCCGGTTAGTAGTGTGTAGTATGTTATGACAGGTGTTAGGGTATTCAGGGACCCTAACTGGCTCAGAAAAAGATAAATAATGAAAATGACAATATTTTCATGTTCCGGGTATAGTCCGGTTGTTCGGTTGGATAGTAATCCGTTAAAGTGCTTAACAAAGCTTTAAAGTGTCGTTAATATCCTTTTTAGTGACACAACTTATTTCTGACACTTTGGAAAGTGTCTAGTAATATTTTGCTCATGTTTTGGCACTTTATTAGTTAGCTAAATGCTGAATTATTGTGTAAAGTGCTGAGTTTTGTACTTAGAGTACGTTTTAGGCACATCCAGTCATTGTAACTTATTCCTAGAGACGCAGTTCTACAACCCTTGTATCCCTACACTCACCACTAGTGTAGTAAAATATTTCTGGCTCCTACGGGCCTTAGAGGCAGTGTCTGCCTGATGCTGGCTTTATCAGCATGTTCTATAGGTTATCCGTTATAGTGCTACTGTGCTTTTTGTGCATCATGTTTGTCACTAAGGTTCAGTATGTAAATAATGTAGTGACAGTAAGTAAAGTATGATGCAGGTATATGCATGTATCAAAAATCAAGTAGCAGTTCATCAGTAATTTCAAACAAGCACAGTAATTAAGCAGTAATTAATTATTAATTAAGTTGTACGGATACCTGGTTTAGTGCGGGATGTCACATTCTCCCCCCGTTAGAAAAATTTCGTCCCGAAATTTTAAGTTCTGCTTGTAGATGCAGGGTTCTTAGGAAATAGGTGGGGGTATTTCTCTTTCATCCGGTCCTCACGCTCCCAGGTGTATTCAGGACCATGTCTGGCATTCCAGCGAACTTTGACGAGCTTGACACTGCTCCGGCGGGTCCTGTTTACTTTCCAATCCGTAACCTCAACCGGTTCTTCAACGAAATGGAGCGTGTCGTCAACATGAATCTCGTCGATGGGAATGGCAATGTTATCTTGAGTTGGACTTTTCTTCAGGTTGGATACATGAAATGTATCGTGAACACCATTCAGTTCAGCAGGTAAATCCAACTTGTATGCTACTAGTCCTATTCTTTCCAAAATTCTGAAAGGACCAATGTAGCGCGGATTTAACTTCCCACGCTTTCCGAAGCGTGCCACCCCTTTCCAGGGTGAAACCTTCAATAAAACCATTTCCCCAACTTGGAATTCCAAGTGTTTCCGGTTTGGATCCGCATAGGCTTTCTGTCTGTGGCGAGCTGCTTCGATGCGTTTTAGAATCTGCGCAATCTTGTCTGTCGTCTCTTGGACGATTTCGGGACCAGCAAGCTGCCTATCACCTGCGTCAGCCCAGCATAGTGGTGATCGGCACTTGCGTCCGTAAAGGGCTTCAAATGGCGTGACACCAATACTGGTGTGGTAGCTGTTGTTGTATGAAAATTCGACCAAAGGCAAATGCTTATCCCAGCTACCGCCCAAATCCATAACACACGCTCTCAGCATGTCTTCCAAAGTCTGTATCGTTTGCTCGCTTTGACCGTCAGTTTGCGGATGAAACGTAGTGCTCAGATTTAATTGTGAGCCAAAAGCCTCTTGGAAGGATTGCTATATCCTTGACACAAACCTTCCATCTCTATCAGAGATGATCGAGAGAGGCACTCCATGACGTGCGACGATCTCTCTCATGTATATTTCGGCCAATTTGCTCGTATTATCCTTCTCTTTGATAGGTAAGAAGTGTGCTGACTTCGTTAGGCGGTCAACTATCACCCAGATAGTGTCATGACCTCTTGGCGTTCTTGGCAACTTTGTAACAAAATCCATTGAGATTTGTTCCCATTTCCATTTTGGAATCTCTGGTTGTTGCAGAAGTCCTGAAGGCTTCTGGTATTCCGCTTTAACCTTAGCGCATGTTAAACATTTGCTCACATAAACAGCAACATCGCCTTTCATCCTAGGCCACCAATAATAATCCTTGAGATCCTGGTACATCTTATCCGCTCCAGGGTGGATAGAGTACCGTGACTTGTGAGCTTCATCGAAAATAACCTTCCTTAAACCTCCAAACAAAGGAACCCAAATCCTCTTCTCAAAACATAATGTTCCTTCCTCGTTTGGCACCAGTAGCTTCTCCATCCCACGGAGATATTCTTCTTCGAGGTTTCCTTCCTTGAGAGCTTCTTTCTGCACGGCATGAATGCGCAAGGAAAGATCGGTTCGGATAATCATTTCTAAAGCCCTAACCCTTATGGGCTTGATCCTCTCCTTTCGACTTAGGGCATCGGCGACCACATTCGCCTTCCCTGGATGATACTTTATCTCGCAGTCATAATCGTTCAGCAACTCAACCCATCGTCTATGCCTCATATTCAGCTCCTTCTGGTTGAATATGTGTTGTAGGCTCTTGTGATCTGTAAAAATTGTACACTTTGTACCATAAAGGTAGTGTCTCCAGATCTTTAATGCAAAAACCACTGCGCCAAGTTCCAAATCATGTGTGGTATAGTTCTGGTATAGTTCTTTTCGTGCACTTTCAGTTGACGTGATGCGTAAGCAATAACCTTTTGGCGTTGCATCAACACGCAACCCAATCCTTGACGTGAGGCGTCACAGTATAGCACAAAATCATCTGTACCTTCCGGTAGTGCTAAGATTGGCGCATTGCAGAGCTTATCCTTCAGTATCTGGAATGCTTCCTCCTGTTTGATTTCCCAATCAAACTTCTTATCTTTCTGCGTGAGGAGCGTCAATGGTTGAGCGATCTTCGAAAAATCCTCAATGAACCTTCGATAGTAGCCAGCCAAACCCAAGAATTGTCGAATCTCGGTTGGCGTCTTTGGCGTTTCCCAATTCTTAATCGCTTCGATCTTGGTGGGATCCACGTGGATTCCATTTCCATTTACCACGTGCCCAAGGAATTGGACTTCGCGTAGCCAAAACTCGCACTTAGAGAACTTGGCATACAACTGTTCTTTCTTCAGCAGCTCCAAAATAGCTCTTAAATGTTGTTCGTGCTCGGCCTTTGTTCTTGAATAAATCAAGATGTCGTCGATAAACACGATCACGAACTTGTCCAAGTACGGCTTGCAAACTCTATTCATCAAATCCATAAAGACTGCAGGTGCGTTTGTCAATCCAAACGGCATAACTAGGAACTCGTAGTGTCTATAACGAGTTCTGAAGGCTGTCTTCGGGATACTCTCCTCTTGTATCCTTAACTGATGGTATCCAGATCGCAAGTCGATCTTTGAATAAAAACTTGAGCCTTGCAGTTGGTCAAACAGATCATCAATCCTTGGCAGAGGATATCTATTCTTGATCGTCAGCTTGTTCAACTCTCTGTAGTCGATGCACATACGAAAACTACCGTCCTTCTTCTTGACAAACAGGATCGGAGCTCCCCAAGGCGAGAAGCTTGGTCGGATAAATCCCTTGTCTAACAACTCTTGAAGTTGTGTCGACAGTTCCTGCATCTCAGACGGAGCAAGTCTATAAGGTGCCTTAGCCACAGGCGCGGCGCCTGGAACTAAGTCAATGCGGAACTCTACTAGTCTCTGAGGTGGTAGTCCAGGTAAGTCCTCTGGGAAGACTTCTGGATACTCCCTCACGACAGGGATGTCTTCTATTCTAAGCTCAGCAGCCTTCTTATCCACAATGTGTGCCAGGAAGGCAACACATCCCTTTTGCAAACACTTTCGTGCTTTCAGGCAGCTGATAATTCTTAACGGCGTATCACGCTTCTCTCCGTGAACCACAATTGTTTCGCCATCTTCGGTTGGGATACGAACGACCTTTTCATGACAAACTATTTCAGCCTTGTTGCCTGATAACCAATCCATTCCTACCACCACGTCGAAGCTTCCCAACTGGACTGGTAGTAGATCCAAAGCAAACTCACGTTCTCCCAATTCGATCACACAGCCTCTGATAACTTCATTGGCTTCTACTAACTTCCCATTGGCCAATTCGATTGAGTACGGAATATCTAACTTATTAGCGGCTAAACCAAGCATATTCTTAAATTCTAATGACACGAAGCTATAATCGGCACCAGTATCAAATAAAACGGATGCATAGCGTTGGTTTACAGGGAACGTACCAGTAACGACATTGGGGTCCTGGCGCGCTTCCCTTGCTTCGATTTGGAACACTCTTCCACGGGCTTGGTTTAACTCTGGGCAGTTCCTTTTAAAATGCCCAATATCACCGCAGTTAAAGCGTCCAAGTCTTTGCCCGTTTCCCCCTCCATTTCCAGCTTGGTTGTTGTTTTGGTTCGCATTACCAGCCTGATTCACATTGTTGCCTCGATTCCCGTTTCCTCCATTGTTTACTTGTGGGCGATTTCCATTACCACCACGATTATTATTCCTATTCCCAAATCCTCCTTGGCCTCCCCGGCCAGCACTAGCCCAACAAGAATCCTTCAAGTGGCCCGGCTTTCCACATGCTTCGCATACTTTCACACTACAATGGCCAATATGGTGGCGTTGACAGGTATTACACTTGGGCTGGGTGCCCTGATATCCTTTTCCTTTCTTTCCACTACCAGCTGTAACCTGAGCTGGCGTGCCTGATCCTCCCTTCTTAACCGCCACACTGGCGCCCTGCTTGAAGTTCGAGAACTTCCGTTTGTTACCTCCTGACGACTCGACGTGAGTCTCTTTCTTCTTATGCTCAGCATCATCAAACTTGTTCAGGCGAATAGCCTCCTCTGTGAGAGCCACGCTCAAATCGATCGCCTCAGTAATGGTCGCAGGCTTGGATGAGGTCACCATGCTTATGATTTGAGGAGCTAATCCCCAAATGAAACGTTCAATCCGATTGAACTCCGGAGTGACCATGTAGGGTACCACATGCGATAAGTCATGGAATCTTTGAACGTATTCTGCGATCTTTGGACCTTCCATTTTCAAGTGCCAGAACTCGGTTTCCAATCTTTGGATTTCCGCGCGAGAGCAGTACTTTTTGCGCATAAGTTCCTTCAGTTCGGTCCAGGTTAGCGCGTAGGCAGCAGCTTCACCAAGTGTCTGTACTTGCAAATTCCACCAAGAGAGGGCTCCATCCAAGAATAGCCCTGAGATATAGGTGACTTGCTGATCTAGCGCGCATTTGCTCATGCGAAGAACAGATTCAGTCTTCTCGGCCCAACGAACAAAGGCGACAGCACCTCCTGTGCCATCAAAGTTGACCGGTTTGCAGTCTAGAAACTGCTTGTAGGTGCATCCTGCACATACGTTATAACATACGATCGGCATTAGCATCATTGCTAAAGATATCCAATTAGGTCATGGTATGTCTAAATATCTTAGTATTACCATGAGGTGGATTATTGTTGTTGCCAGTGTTGCCAGAGTTGCTTCCACTAGTCCCTCCTTGAGAGGCGGCGTATTGTGCAATGGCAGCAGCGATAATTTGCTGGAGTTCCGCCTCATTGGTAGGCATGTGTGTCTCACGTCTCGGCGGCATCTTCTAAAAGATGGTTTACGTTGGTCAGGCCATAGTAAAGATCCCATGTTATAATACGTAAGTCAGGTCATAATGTAGCGTACGTATATAATGATAGTAATAGTACATAACATCTCATGTTATAATCATATCAATCACACAACATCCCATGTTACAAACATCAATCACACAACATTCCATGTCATAGAATATAAATAATCAAATCAAGCATCAAGTATGATGAGAATACTGCGATTGCCATATATCGAGACCACATAGTAAGCGTACAAGTACATCACAGTGCCATACAACATCAGTCGACTATGGGCTACATCACCCTAGTCCAAAATCTATATCAAATCAGTGTCAATACATCAAATACATGTCAACAAAAGTCAGAATCAAAATGTAGTCTCCAAAAATGCTGTGCAGTCAAAAGCATTCGCCGTCTTCTCACCAATGTCTACCTATACGATACTGAAGAGCTCTACACGGATGGCGGTGGAGGAGGGGGAAAGTGAGTGTAGAACAAACGGTGCAAATGGAGCCAGTCCTCCTCCATGGCTCTCTGGGTACGCAAGAATGAAGCAACCTGCTGCTCCAGGGCAAAAAAGGCGTGCAACATAGTCTGGTGGTACAGGTCCAAAAGGGTGAGCCGAAGAACCCTCTCCAGCTCGTGCTGGAGGTGTAAACCGAGGAAATGAAAAGGAGGTATCAATGAGACGGGTATCAGTGATCTGAGGGGGAATAGGTGGGACCTCGTCATCAGCAGGAATCCACCCACACTGGGCGTGCTCGTCTCGTGGGTCCACCTGTGCCTCAAAAAGTGCACGATCAAACTGAACTGGCATAGGATCATGGTGAGGTGCAACAAGAGGGTCAACTGGTGCATCAGCAATAAGTGGGGGATCAACATGATCAGCAGCAATGATGTGATCGTCCTCCAACAATGGAGCATCTACAGGGTGATCATCGATAGGTGGGTCAGCAACAACAGGCTCAATAAACATGCCAGCATGAGCAGGGTCATGCTCAAGCACTGGGTCAGGAGCAGGGTCTAGTGGCTGCTCGGGCTCATCAAAGGCCATCTCAAAATCAAACTCGGGATCGATGGGGTCAACTGGGTCGACTGGATCCTCCATAGGCTGATCCATGGGTATAAACTCTATATCCTCATTTGGGTCGAATCATGGGGGAAAGACAGGATCGGAATCCTCCACATCATCGTGGTCAAAAGTAAAACTAGGAATAGGGGCAACAGAGGATGCCTGGTCAGGATCGGATCCATGTGAGAAGTGCTGCGCACTCGGGGTGTGTGAAGGTGCGGAGGCCACAGACTTGAAAGAGTCTGGGACCGGTGAGTGAGCAGGTGACTCCTCAGCGGGAGCATCTGCGATCAACAAAAGATCTCTAGCAGCAAGAAGGGCCTCGCCCTGAACCTCATCCTCTAAGGGCTCGTCATCAAACAGATCAACGTCGCCATCATCGTCGGCGTCGAGAAGCAAATCATAAGCAGGATAAACCGCTAAGGGTATGGGAGCAGGGATCTCTATTAACGGTAGGTCCCCGGCCAAAGGGCCATCAACGAGCTCATCAGCACCATCAGGTAAAGCAAAGGGCTGGAAATCATCCTCGTCCGTGCTAGTAACGTCGGAGGTGTGGACCTCATGCTCTGAAGGCTCTAGGTCATCTGAGACTATAGGTCTAGGTCCGGTGGTGTCTGAGTCACCTGTGCCAGAGGTGTCCATGGTGTCTGTAACATAAACACAAACATGCACAAACAGTCAATCATACAATCAAATAATCACATAAGTCACCAAGTAAGCATCCAAATAATTCTCCTAGTCCCACTAGCCTCCCAGTCTCCTAGACTGACATTCCTAGTCCCACTAGCCAAATTCTTCCCAGTCTCTAAGACTGCTCTATCATCCACCTTGACCTCTTAGATCGAGCCTCGGCCTCTAAGATCGAGCCTCAGCCTCCAAGACTGAGCCTACTCTTCCTAGTCTTACTAGCCATCTACCTCGATTTCTTAGATCGAGCCTCGGTCTCTAAGACCGAGCCTCAGCCTCCAAGACTGAGCCTAAAAACAATGAATAAAATGTGCTCAACATTTGTTTATAAAAGTTTTGGATCTGGACTTAAGTGGTATGTAGTAAAAATGTTTTCGTGAGAGCCCTAGTGATCATAGTCTAGACTCGAGAAGGAATCCTAGTTCGCTATGATCAGAGCTCTGATACCAAGCTGTCACACCCTGGCTTTACGAAAGCGTGGTTAATTTGGTGTGACTTCTTAATACCATAGCTTAACCATAACAAAGCTATATGAAATAAAATCATGCAAGATCATCCATTCGATTAAGTTTTAAAATACCAATACAATAACATTGTCTTAACGGAAACACAACTTAACGACATAAACATTGTTCAACAAACTCAACATAACATAAGCATAGTTTAAGGACTGTGACTTGTCCAGGAAAGAGTCACATTCCCCAAACCCGGATGACCTCGTAACTAGTGCAGCGGGAAAACGCGTTATACCGCGCCAGATCCTTTAATTTCCTGAAATACATGTAAGTTGAAAAATCAACAATAATGTTGAGCGAGTTCATGTGTAAGTGAGTAAATAAACCTTTGTGAGTATAAAAATAGTCTTGGTATGTAGCAAATAAGGGAATTGAGATCACCAATGGTTTGCAAGGCCACTGATATATGTGAAGTGCAAATAGGGAGACTCAAACCTAGCAGATTTCGCCACGGCATTAGTATGTGGACAAAGTCACCCCGAGGTCCGTTTCTAGTTTGGCCTGGGGCTGGGCTCGCTACACCCAGATAGATCTACCGCTCCTGTCCCTCGGTCCTGCCATGAGGACTAATGGCCTCATATTGCTCCTACCCACTCACATGATCTAAGTAGTAAACCTCCTTACGCTAACCATACCGTGTATAAAGTACTTGTAATCAAAGTAACATGTATTTCACCCCCGCAGTTAAGAAAACTGAAAACAGTTAGAGAAAAGGGGGACATGAACTCACCGTGGTGCGTCTCTACCAAGTATGCCTCCAAATCAAACAGCTGTGCGACGACCTACACGTACTAATCCTATTAGACGGACGGTCGTGCCTTAGCTTTATGGTTTAAGTTTTTGGGAAATAGTTAGGCAACTATTTCGTGTTTACATTGTACTAATCCTATTAGACGGACGGTCGTGCCTTAGCTT
Organism: Helianthus tuberosus; assembly: GCA_030545235.1. Lineage (NCBI taxonomy): Eukaryota > Viridiplantae > Streptophyta > Magnoliopsida > Asterales > Asteraceae > Helianthus > Helianthus tuberosus. The sequence continues at coordinate 17,247 of JARYGA010042211.1, read as the reverse complement.
TATGGTTTAAGTTTTTGGGAAATAGTTAGGCAACTATTTCGTGTTTACATTCTGTATATACTTGGTAGTCATTTTTCCTTCCCAAGGATGGGGGATTTAATACATGTGCGTTCGTATAATTCGGATTACACTATTAAGTCTCACTTAATATATTTTATTCTTAACTCCAAAATATAACTATTCTTCCCAAAAATATTATACTTTACTACATGTGATTTTCCCAAAATAATACTTAGTAATATTATTTTTACTCTAAAAATAATATTTACGTAGTTCACAAAATAATCATAAACACTTATACAAGTGATGTTGTGAAAAATATATACTAAATATATATATGTATCACGTTTTATTTTGTGAAATCCCACCTCCGATATTTTGTAAATAAGTCGTGGCGAAATCTATAATTTGAAAACAAGTCAAAATGTATTTCTAACACTTATAGTGAAAATATTTCTAAGTGTTAGGTTTTTTGAAAAATTTCGCCAGAGTTTCCTCTGTAACTGGAGGTGGCCACGCTTTCAAGCGTATCATTTTCTTTTATAAATCAAACCAACAATCTTCTTATTCAATCAAAACAATGTTCAAATCACAAACTAGTCAAAATATGTATATAAATCGCATATATTTCATGAACTTGTGATTTATCCAAACTATGAAGTAAATCTCATTACTTTTAGTGGATCTTTATATAAAACAATCCGATTTTGTAAAAACCTCGTTTTTAAAGAAATTCCATCTTTACAACTTCTTGTAAAATTTGACAAAACTAGTTCTTTGTCGAAACTTTGTGTTACACAAGTGCTTACACACTTGTGTGTTCTAAAAACCATTCGTGATAGTGTAAGATCCGTCTTTAAAAGTATGTTTTCTCTTGACACTTGGTCCTTTGAAAATACCACTCGTAGATCCGTAGATCTACTAGTTTTAAACACTGTTTCACAAGCAAAATCGCTTTTACACAAGTTCATGATTCGTGTGTGGTAGAGTTTCATCCTTTAACCCTTATTACTTTCAAAACAACCTTATGTCATGATCTATGATCATGACCAATCCGGGTTAAATGACGATCCGAGCTACCACAACATAGATCGGGTTCAAATAATCACAAAAATCAAATACTACAAGTTTTACACAACATATGAGCTTTTAACCACCATTTAGTGTTTTAAGTAAACTTTTATGCTTCATCTTGTAAGATTACGAGTTTTAACCGTTACAAATCGTATTAACCACTTCAAAATAGTTCGAGAAGGTGATTTAAGTAACATACCACTAGCTCGAGGCTAGGGAAGATTCTAAGCGCAAATGGGGTGGATAAAAGCAATAGAATGAGGTCCTTCGCCTTCCGTTTGCACCAAGACTCCTTATACGAGATCCTTAACACTTGTAGATGATTGGAATGTGATGAACTAAACTCGAAAATGGTGGTGTGTTCAAGGGGGTGTTCGGCCGTAGCTTCTATAGAGAGAGGGAGAGAGTTTTGAGTTGTGTTGTGAGTTGTGGTGTTATGTTGTGTTATGCATCTAACTTATAGACAATCACAAGATCATTAACCAATGGATACTATGTCTTAGAGATATTAAGCACACTTAATATAATAATCAACAAAAAGGACAAGTGTGTCCCCCTCATGGGGACGGTTTGGTTAAGAGGGGGGGGGGTCTAGTTCGAATCCAACCATTAGTTAGGATACTAGTTAGGTTAAGTTAAGTGTTTAACCCGGTTAGTAGTGTGTAGTATGTTATGACAGGTGTTAGGGTATTCAGGGACCCTAACTGGCTCAGAAAAAGATAAATAATGAAAATGACAATATTTTCATGTTCCGGGTATAGTCCGGTTGTTCGGTTGGATAGTAATCCGTTAAAGTGCTTAACAAAGCTTTAAAGTGTCGTTAATATCCTTTTTAGTGACATAACTTATTTCTGACACTTTGGAAAGTGTCTAGTAATATTTTTCTCATGTTTTGGCACTTTATTAGTTAGCTAAAAGCTGAATTATTGTGTAAAGTGCTGAGTTTTGTACTTAGAGTACGTTTTAGGCACATCCAGTCATTGTAACTTATTCCTAGAGACGCAGTTCTACAACCCTTGTATCCCTACACTCACCACTAGTGTAGTAAAATATTTCTGGCTCCTACGGGCCTTAGAGGCAGTGTCTGCCTGATGCTGGCTTTATCAGCATGTTCTATAGGTTATCCGTTATAGTGCTACTGTGCTTTTTGTGCATCATGTTTGTCACTAAGGTTCAGTATGTAAATAATGTAGTGTGCGGAATCCCGTATGGATCGTAACAAGACTGTTAATCTATCAAGGGTGCGGAATCCCCCTGATAAACCTTCGAACTAGAAACAATAATATTGGAAGAATATGAACTCGAACACACAAACTTCCAAACTGATCTTCTGTGATTATCAAACCTTAGAAACGTTTTACAATCACTAAGATCTCCTAGAACCCAACAGCCGATTTCTGTTTGTTCTAAACTCTCTCAATTCGAATGCTCTCTCACAATTTCCAAAAGTCTAACCCTAAACATGTAGCAAGAGGTTGTTTATATACTACAACCTCCTATACACGAATTGGGCTCTGGCCCGTATACAATTTCATAATAAATTCGGACCTAATAAACTTCATACAAACTTGGACTTGATTGGGCTTGATAATCTCGAAATCTTTAAGTCTTCATAGTCCAATCTACTGTTTAATATCCAAAGACCAATCCACAGCTGTTGTCACATAACATGCACCAACAAACTCCCCCTTGACAATAGCTTGCAAAAGGAAACTTTAGTCTTCAGAATCTCACAGTCTTTGGTCTTTGGATAGCGTCAGCTTCAACATGAATTCTGTCTTTGTCAGCAACATCTTTGTCAGCAACAGACTCCCCCTAAGCTGATGCATCCAATCACCAAATCTTCCAAGTTTTGATTCAGCATTCAATGTAAGTCTTCACAGCATCCACTCTGCATTGTAGAAGGAGGATTCTACCAAGCAGCAACAAACTCCGCCTCTCTTCAAAGTAAATTCTCATCAACAAACTGCTTCAATCTGTATACTATAAAACAAACATCTCGAGAAACCATAAGAATTTTTCAACACCAGTTAAACAAATTATTATTATTCAAGAGATTAGTTAAACTGGATAACAGATTAAGCATTTTCCAACTCAACACCAAGACGCACAAGTTTTAAATAAACACCCCATAACCTGCATCATTTCAAAATTTTGAACCCACTTACTAACACCGTCTCCCCCTATCAGTAACAATTCCTCCAAGAATAACAGTTTTCCGTACGTTAAGAATTTTAAACAGAAAAAGACACTATTTTTGGATTTTTTATATTTTTCTGAAAGCAAGTAAATACGAAAAGCAATAAACACTCTATTTTTGTGAGAATCACTGGTAAGAAGATCATATCAGCACAATCAAACTGTTTCACACTATTAGATAATTCTTCATTTAATTTTTCATGAAAAGCAGTTCAAGACGATTACCAGTATGTTTGTCCACTTAAACAAAATGCATGAACATTTCAAGTACCATTACCATATGATACGTTAAGGTAATATTAATTACTGATATACTAGTGTGTCCCACTTCAGGATATACCCCCGCGATCAAGGTATGCACAAAGATTCATCGTAGTAGGTGAGTATACTGATGTCATCCTTAAAGATATCCTGTCAATGTCTAGGTCTGCATATAATCATGTTTTATCATGTTTTGATTGTTTAACAATGAACACCCAAATAAATACTAATCAAATCCTGGAAATATAAATAACACACTCTATCATGCAAGTATCTTCCCTACCACATATTTCACAAGTCCAATCCAGATTTCTGAAATCTTAACTGGGAATAGGTTGAGAAGAGAACAGAATAGATCTTTAGTAGAGATGGTATAATATACAGATCAAATGAGTTTTCCTCAGTTTGATATAGGTTTATTGGGTTTCTTTTGGGCACTTGAGGGCCTCTTTTGGGTGTATTAGATCTATAGCGCGACAACGTACAGCTAGGTCAGCATGTATCTGGATGCAGCAGAAGCTGTAGTTGCCTAGCACCTCCAGGTCAGCATATATCTGGATGCAGCAGAGGAGGTACACGACTTTTTTTCAGAGAAGATTTCAGAATCAGATCAAAATTGTGTGTATTGGGACAACATACAGACATTCAAATAGAAATGAGCTAATTCCAAGTGACTTTCTGTCCTGGGGTCATGTACCATTTTAGTTCTGAACAGAAGGACAGTCAAGATATCCCCAGATGAAATAACAGTATAAAGACCCAAAACTTCAGATTTTGGCAATCTATCAACGCAAGATTTAAGGTCATTAAACCGTACACCACTGATGTGTTCCCCACTCATACTCAGTGCATTTAGATTTATATCACTTTGGTAAGTTGATTAGTTCATGCTTTTGCCTACTGGTACATCATATGATGAAGCTGCTATCACACTTAAGCATTTTAATTCAGTTTGAGTGTGACAGTCTAACTTGCTGATGTACTATCATATCTTCTTTTTCACACAGTGAAAACTCATTTTTGATTTTCTATTTTTTTTATGTTTTTGATTTTTTTTAATGTTTTTGTATTTTTGATTTTTAAGAAAGCAGTAAACTATTTACAACATTCTTATGAAAAACCAGTTATTCAGGATTCCTCATCCCGTTGAGTTCGACTAAATGTTCAAAGCGAGCTCGATCAAAAGCTTTTGTGTAAAGATCAGCAAGGTTATCTTCTGTGTCGACTCGGTGCAATTCAATTAGTCGTTTTTCAGCACTATCCCGTATAAAGTGATGACGTATGTCTATGTGTTTAGTTCTACTGTGCTTTACGGGATTGTTTGTGATTGAAATAGTGGCATTATTATCTATCATAATAGGAGTACGAGTGAAATCCAAACCGTAATCGCGCATCTGCTGTTGAATCCAGAGAACCTGAGAGCAACAGCTACCCGCAGCAATATATTCAGCTTCACACGTAGATGTAGACACACATGATTGCTTCTTGCATTGCCAAGACACGATCCTGCCTCCTAAGAACTGACAACCACCTGTTGTAGACTTTCTGTTTGATTTGCATCCTCCAAAGTCTGAATCAGTGTAAGCAACGAACCTCAAATCACTATCAGCTGGATACCACAACCCAAGTTTAGGTTTCCCCTTCAAGTAACGAAGAATACGCTTCACTGCTTTCATGTGTGACTCTTTTGGATTCGCCTGATATCTGGCACACAAGCATACGGCAAACATGATGTCAGGTCTTGAAGCAGTCAAGTACATTAGAGAACCAATCATCGCCCTGTATTGAGTAGGATCGACATCTTCAGTGCTTTCATGATCTGGGCCAAGATTGTGATTTTCGCAAATGGGTGTGTTGAAAGTAGAGCAATCATTCATTTTGAATCGAGCCAAAATGTCATACACATACTTTGTTTGATGTATAAACATCCCATCCTCCTTCTGTTCAACTTGTAATCCCAGAAAGTAAGACAGCTCACCCATAGCACTCATTTCAAACTTGCTCTTCATCACCTGTTCAAATTCCTTACACATGTTTTCGTCAGATGACCCAAAGATGATGTCATCCACGTATACCTGTACCAGCAGAAAATCTTCCTTCTTCCTCTTTATGAACAGTGTACTGTCTATCTGACCCCTTTCAAAACCATTCTTAAGCAGATGTGTAGACAGTGTCTCGTACCACGCCCTGGGAGCTTGATGTAACCCATACAAAGCCTTATCAAGTTTGTAAACTCGATCTGGATAGTCTGGATCAACGAACCCATCTGGTTGTGAGACATACACCACTTCTTGGACTTTACCGTAAAGAAATGCACTCTTCACGTCTAGTTGGTAAACTTTAAAGCCCTTGAATGAAGCGAAAGCTAGAAACAACCGAATTGCCTCCAACCTTGCCACTGGTGCAAACACCTCATTGTAATCTATCCCTTCTTGCTGATTGAAACCTTTAACAACCAACCGAGCCTTGTTGCGCGTGACAATACCTCTATCATCCTTCTTGCACTTATACACCCACTTAGTGCCAATCTCTCTTTCACCTTTAGGATGGTCTACTAACTCCCATACCTTCAACTTCGCAAACTGGGCCAATTCCTCTTGCATTGCTTCAACCCATGAATTATCTTTAAGAGCCATATGAATGTTCCTCGGCTCCTCTTGGGAAATAAAGCAACTATACAAGCATTCATTCACTATCCCAGTCTTCTCAATCGAAACAAATAACCCAGAATTCGCTGCTATGCTTCTTCTCGTCTGAACACTTGCAGTAGGATCTCCAAGTATCATGTCAACTGGATGATCTCTATTTGCTCGTGTAGTAGCAACGACATCGACTTCTAGATTATCACCCAGGTTTGATCCAACCTCCCCCTGAATATTCTGATTTGCAAACGGATTTACAAACTCCTCCCCCTGAATGGGTTCCGAGTCACTATCGCTTGAATCAGGATTAGCAGCACTTTGGGAAGTTTCCGCAGCATCTGTCATATCAACATTCGATCTAGGCATGAACTCGCCTTCATCATCTTCACATACCACTGTTTGAATCAGCTGAGAATCATCTGCATCAGAAACCTCAGGAATATTAAATGAATTAAAAACACTTTCATAATCATATAATATAGCAGGACCACTCGTTGATTGTTGAGGTTTGTAGGAAGTAATTTCCACATTAAAAACAACCTCAATTTTACCAGTTTTTAGATTAAAAACCCTTTTATTCGGTGTGCCAGGCACGTAACCCAGAAAGTAGCCTTCGTCAGCCACCTCACCGAATTTTTGTTTATCTTTGTTTCGCACAATGGTGCATGGTAATCCAAAAGGTTCAAAGCCTGTTAAGTTTGGTTTCTCGTTAAACATCAACTCATGACAAGTTTTGTTAAAACGTTTAACGGTCAACACTTTGTTTAGGACGTAGCAAGCTGTATTGACAGCTTCTCCCCAGAAAAGAACTGGTAGCTTTGAGTCTGAAAGCATCGTCCTAGCGGCTTCAATCAACGTCCTGTTCTTCCTCTCAGCGACTCCATTTTGTTGAGGAGTATAAGGAGCAGAATATTGATGTTCTATTCCCTTTCGAAGACAGTAGAGATCCAGAATCCGATTCTTGAACTCCGTGCCATTATCACTCCTTATTCTCTTAATCCTTGCATCATGGACGTTTTCCAATTTCGTAAAGAGATCTATCAGCATCTCTGCTGTCTCATCTTTCGTACCTAAAAAGAAAACCCATGAATAACGAGAGTAATCATCAGTGACAACAAGACAGTAGTACTTTCCACCTATGCTCCTCACGTTCACTGGACCGAATAAATCCATGTGAAGTAATTCATAAGGGGCATTAATGGAATTTACTGTTTTAGACTTATGAGGTTTCTTGTGTTGTTTTCCCTTTTGACATGGAAGACATTTATCTTCCACTTGAAACCTCAGCAATGGAACCCCTTTCACTAGCTCATTTTTTATGATATAATTCATTTTGCGGTAGTGAATATGGGCCATGCGTCTGTGCCACAACATAGATTCTGCTTCAGATGCTTTTGACAGTAAACACGCCACTGCAGCAGTTGGATCCTTGGCACCCATGTCCATGACATAAGTATCATTTTTCCTCGGTGCACGCATCACTATCCAATCGTCCGGAATAACCAAACCCGGTTTCAACACCAATGCCTCAGTATTTGTAAAATGGACCGAGTGACCCTTGTCTCCAATCGTCCGGAATAACCAAACCCGGTTTCAACACCAATGCCTCAGTATTTGTAAAATGGACCGAGTGACCCTTGTCGCAGACTTGTGACACGCTCATCAGATTGTGCTTAAGCTGCTCAACATAGTTCACTTTGTCCAAAGTGATCTTCCCATTCGTCACTTTTCCTCTTCCAGTTATCCTACCACCTTTAGCACCAGCAAAATTTACATGTCCACCATCATATTCTTCAAATTCAGAAAACAACCTCGCATCCCCCGTCATGTGCCTAGAGCAGCCACTATCAACATACCATAAGTTGATAATCCTCCTTAGCAGCTCCTGCACACACCAACCAAAAGATTAGTTAGCTTGGGGGACCCAAGCCTTAATGGTCTTGGGTCGTCCAAATTCACCAACTATTTGAACGTCCATCCAACATCCATCACTCCTAACTTGAGTCTTGGATCTTGGACCTGTTGATGGAAATTGGTTTTGATTTCCATAAGGTCTCTGGTCCTGAGGGTACCTGTTTGTGTTTGGACTATGTGACCTTTGAAAATTTTGATTTTGATTCCAAGAACCTTGATTGTTATAATTTCTAAAGCTATTGTTGTAAAAGGTTCGACCACCATTATTTTGGTATCGATTTTGATATTGGCCTTGACTTCTGAAATTATTTGTGTTTTGATTGTTCATTCTTGGTGAACTGCTTCTAGGTCTCTCAAATCTGCCTGGTGGAGATCTAGGCTGAAATCTTGGTTGATTTCTTTGAAAACGAGGAACTTGTGGAGTTCCTCTTTCAGCCTTATCTTCACCAACAGCAACATTCTCTGGTTGATTAACAGCAGATTTCTTTGTAGAATTTTCAACTTTCTCCTGTTTATCACCACTATTCTCTGGTGACTTCTCTCTCTTCCTCTCACTCACTTTTGCTTCACTCTTTTTGTTAGGACAGCAGCTAGCTACATGTCCCTTTGTGTGACACTTGAAGCACGATCTCTTTGTCGAAGACTTCTTATCTGAAGCCTTTGAACTAGATTCGGGTTTTTCTGATGATGCCTTAGAAGGATTTGGTTCAGTTTGCTTAGTTTCAAAATTTTCTATGTTCTTATTTTTAGCAAACTCTACATTTGATTCATTTTCAATAACAACTGTTTCATTTTTCATGTCACTTCCTTGAACAAAATTAACCCTTTTAACAAAAGTTGAATTTTTATTCTTAGGATTTGAATTTTTCTGTTTTAAAACAGGTTTGCTGTTATTCTCCTTCTTAGCATCATTATTTTCAGACACATCACCTTGATTTGATGTGAAACTACTTGGTGATGTTGACAGAAAGTCTGTGAACTCTTTTTCATCAGGTAGGAATGAATAGTCATGACTAAGAGGAGGTGGGACTTCATTAAAGCCCTGGTATCCCACACTAGTCTTGTCATTACTCTTCTTTAATCCACCCATCATATGTTTCATAACAAAAGTAGAATCTCTGAATTGACCTAACTTCTTTTCAAGTTCAACAATTTTAAGTTGTGCATCTGACAACTCTTTGTTTTTATCAGAAATCTCTTTTGTTTTCTCAGCCATCATGTCATGAGCTAAGTCTATGACTTGAAGTTTTTCATTTAATTTGCAGGTCAAAGCTTCAATTTCATCTTCATATCCTTTTATCTTTTTCAAATATGATGACTCGTTTCTTTTAGCAAAGAAATTTGACTCTTTTACGTTAGACATTTCGCTCACAAGACTTTTGTTTTGAGTTGACAATTTTTCAACTTCACCCTGTAGTTCACGACACTTTAAGCAAACAGAAGTGGCAGAGTTACTTACCTCTCCTGTTGATTTGTCTGAGTTGGCCATGAGAGCAGCAAGTTGAGCTTCCATTCTTTTGATGATTTCATCTTTCTCATCAGCTTCCATTTCATGCTCAGACTCTGGCTTTTCCTCTTCAGCATCTGTTGTCTGATCAGCCTTATCTTCCTCAACTTCACTCTTCTTCTCAACTTTAGCCTCATCCACTGTAGCTTCACCATCATTGACTGGAGTGATCTCTGCCATGAACGCTTGAGTGACATTCTCATCATTTTCTAAGTGAATGCTCCAGTCATACGAGCCTTCTCTTGCAGTAGATATCAACGCCCTTGAGTTAGAGTTGTTAGAGTTGTTTGATGCATTCCGATTGTTTGAACTTTGATTCGTATTCTCATGCTTTTGTTTTTGACACTCCCTAGCGAAATGACCGTAACTTTGACAGTTAAAGCATCTCACTTTGGTCTTGTCGAAACCAACACTCTTCCCTACGAACTTTCTTCCAGTTCTGTTCATGAATCTCTTCACACGTCGTGAAATCATGGCCATTTGCCATTGTAAATCCATCTCTTCCAGATCATCAGGGTCAATCTGATCATAATCTTCATCTAAAGTGGCAGGATCAGATATCTTCCCCTGAATGTAGTTCTCATAAGAAGCAACAAACGAAGCAAGTAGAGCAAGATGTTCTTCAGCAGACTTCACACTCATTGGCATCGACTTTGTACTACTACTTTGCTTAGCAGCTGATGTTCTCTTAACTCCTGTTGATCCTCCTGAAGCAGCTACAAAACACACATCACCATCCTCATTTACTGTGACCTGCTCATTATCACATGAAAGAAACGCAGTAGCAGAGTCGCTAGAAGCATCATGAGACGAAGAAGATGTAAGCCCATTGTAGATCCCTGGATCTTGAACCTGATCATATCCAGTGTCCTTCTTCTTCATGTTAAGCTCATAAGCTCTTAGCTTTCCTACTACTTCTTCTAGCTCCTTTATGTCATAATCTGCTTCACCCTTGATCATGAGAGTGTAGATATCCCATTTAGCAGGTAGAGCATCAAGCAACTTGTCATTTTTCTCAATGTCAGTATAGCAATCTATATCATAATTATCCAGTTCTGACATCAGATGGTAGTATCGAGTGATGACGTCCTCAAGTGACTCATTTTTCATGTACTTGAACACAGCAAACTGCTTCTTCAGTAGATCAACTTTGTTCTTCTTGACATTAGGATTTCCCTCATATCTCTTCTCTAGCGCATCCCACATTTCTTTTGAAGTAGTGTACTTCTTAAAGGTGTGTTTGATGCTATCAGGTAGGGACATCTTGATAGCTGCCAAGGCTTTCTTTTCAGCCTCATACATCCTTTTATCATTATCTTGCATGTTCACATAGGCTGTGACACGCGGTCTGCCCTCAAAGTCATGTGTCGGGTTGGTTCCCCATCTTCAATACAGATCCACATGCGTGTGTCCTGATATTCAATGAAGGATTGAAACCTATCCTTCCATGTCAAGTAGTTCTCCACCTTCATCATCTTAGGTGGTTTGTTGGTTGTGCCAACCTCGTGTTCCATCCTCAAGAGTTCGTTTAATTTAGACATGTTCGACATTTTAACTTAATCAGACTGGTAAAACCGTACAAAAATTTTCCGAACACAGTGGTTACCAAATTACACCGTTAGAATCGTCTCGAAAAGACGAATCCAAAGATATATAATGTCAAAAACTGAATTCGGGATTTTCCAGAGGTTTTTTTTTTTCCTAAAAATCCCACGAGTTCAACGGTGCAAACGGCTTCTTCAGATGTGCTACAGATTGTTCTCTAAACTCGAAACACTGAAAAAATTCCTACACTTGCCTTTAAAAATTCCACCACTTGTGAGTCACACAAGATAGGATCGCACAAGATAGAACCGCACAAGTTCCTCTGAATCGCACAAGGCCTTCTGGATCGCACAAGTTTTGAATCACACAAGATGACCTCCAATCGCACAAGTTCACCTCCAATCGCACAAGTGAGATCCTGGTCGCACAAGAACAGTTCGGGTCGTACAAGTACTATCTGGGTCGCACAAGATCAAAACGGGTCGCACAAGATCTTCAAACGCACAAGATCTTCAAACGTACAAGATCTTCAAACGTACAAGATGACCTCTGATCACACAGGATTACTAAACGCACAAGTTCAGCAACTAAATCCCGAAAAATCAGCAACTGAAAATCAGCAAATCTTTCCAAAAACTCGAAATTTATTCCTTTTGCCAACTTTCCAAACAAATAACTCCTACAAACACGAAAACAGTCAAACCAATTATCAAAACAGATCAAAATACACGAATTTAAACTGTTCTTCAAGTGTTCTTCCTGTTCTTCGTAAAATCCAGAATTTAACTCGAAAATACTCAAACAAACCAACTGCCTTGATTCCAATCGATCAGTCTTGAACACGCACAAGAGCAAAAGCTCTGATACCAATTGTAGGTCCCTGTAATCCCGTATGGATCGTAACAAGACTGTTAATCTATCAAGGGTGCGGAATCCCCCTGATAAACCTTCGAACTAGAAACAAGAATATTAGAAGAATATGAACTCGAACACACAAACTTCCAAACTGATCTTCTGTGATTATCAAACCTTAGAAACGTTTTACAATCACTAAGATCTCCTAGAACCCAACAGCCGATTTCTGTTTGTTCTAAACTCTCTCAATTCGAATGCTCTCTCACAATTTCCAAAAGTCTAACCCTAAACATGTAGCAAGAGGTTGTTTATATACTACAACCTCCTATACACGAATTGGGCTCTGGCCCGTATACAATTTCATAATAAATTCGGACCTAATAAACTTCATACAAACTTGGACTTGATTGGGCCTGATAATCTCGAAATCTTTAAGTCTTCATAGTCCAATCTACTGTTTAATATCCAAAGACCAATCCACAGCTGTTGTCACATAACATGCACCAACATGTAGTGACAGTAAGTAAAGTATGATGCAGGTATATGCATGTATCAGAAATCAAGTAGCAGTTCATCAGTACTTTCAAACAAGCACAGTAATTAAGCAGTAATTAATTATTAATTAAGTTGTACGGATACCTGGTTTAGTGCGGGTTGTCACAATAGCGATACTATCCCATTTCCAGACTGGGATTTTGGGTTGTTCTAAGAGTCCTGAAGGACGTTGATGTTCAGCCTTCACTTTCGTGCAAGTAAGGCATTTAGAAACATATACGGCAATGTCCCTTTTCATGCCAGGCCACCAATAAGTCGTACGCAGATCATGGTACATCTTATCGGCGCCCGGATGAATGGAGTAATGGGATTTGTGAGCCTCCTTCATAATAAGCTCACGGAGATTATCGCGATCCGCCACCCAGATGCGATTTAGGTAATATTGCAGTCATTAGGTTTAGTTTCAAGCTGATCAATCCTGACGCCGTGGACCTCTTCTTCTAGGCTTCCTTCATTTGCTGATGAATACTGGGCGTCGCGGATACATGCATGGAGGTTATTAGAGATACGAATAGCATTCACATGAGTTTTACGACTAAGAGCATCGGCCACTACATTCGCCTTGCCAGGATGGTAGCGAATTTCGCAGTCGTAGTCGTTAAGCAATTCTACCCAACGTCTCTGTCGCATGTTCAGCTCTTTTTGGTCGAAGATATGTTGAAGACTTCTATGGTCAGTGAAAACCACACACATAGTACCATATAAGTAGTGTCGCCATATCTTTAACGCAAACACAATTTCACCAAGCTCCAGATCGTAAGTAGTGTAGTTTTTCTCATGCAATTAGAGTTGACGAGAAGCATAAGCAATAAACTTGTCCCGCTGCATGAGCACACAGCCTAATCCACGGTTTGAGGCATCGCAATATACCACGAAATCGTCATTCCCATCAGGGAGAGTAAGAACATGGGCATTACACAAAAGAGTTTTAAGAGTTTGAAAGGATTTCTCTTGTTCGGGACCCCAAACAAAAGGTTTCTCCTTTTGAGTTAACGAAGTAAGGGGAACAACAATTTTAGAAAAGTCCGAAATGAATCGGCGGAAATAACCAGCCAATCCTAGAAAAGAACGAATTTCGGATGCGGATTTGGGCGTACTCCAATTCTTCACGGCTTCGATTTTAGATGGGTCAATATGAATGCCCTGCCTACTAAAAACATGACCAAGAAATTGTACTTCATCAATCCAAAACTCACACTTAGAAAATTTAGCAAATAGGCGTTCACCACGTAAGAGTTCAAGCATCAAGCGTAAGTGTCGAGCATGATCTGCTTTAGTCTTGGAATAAATCAAGATATCATCAATAAAGACTATAACAAAACGATCCAAATAGGGTTTACACACACGATTCATAAGATCCATGAACACGGCGGGTGCGTTGGTCAGTCCAAAAGGCATAACCACGAACTCGTAGTGTCTATATCGAGTACGAAATGCGGTTTTTGGAATATCATCCTCGAGGACACGCAACTGATGATATCCAGATCGGAGGTCGATCTTAGAGAAACAGGACGTGCCTTGTAGTTGGTCGAATAGGTCATCAATACGAGGAAGCGGGTAACGGTTCTTTACGGAAAGCTTATTAAGTTCACGATAGTCGATAGGCATACGAAACGAACCATCCTTCTTCTTGACAAATAAAACAGGAGCACCCCACGGGGAGGTGCTCGGACGAATAAAACCCTTATCGAGTAATTCCTGTAGCTGACTAGATAGCTCTTGCATCTCGGAAGGTGCAAGACGGTAAGGAGCCTTGGCGACAGGAGTTGCGCCAGGTACGAGATCAATACGAAAATCGACGGATCTAGGAGGAGGAAGACCAGGTAAATCCTCGGGAAAGACATCAGGTGATGTGTGGTAAAATACACATATTTGTCCCGTGTAAAGTGTATAATTATTGTATAGTTTTTATTTTTATTTTTTTAGTTTTTAGTAGTATATTATATTATTTTGTGTTTTGGCAGGTTCTGGTGCAAATGGTGCGAAAAAAAAGTAATAAAGAAATATCCAGCTAGCTAGTTGAGTAAAGTAGACCGCCAGGGACCGAATTAAAATTGCCGCTATTTTTCTCGAGGGGGCCAAACCCGCCATCTCTATATTATTATTGGAGGCATATACATATTATTATATATATCAATTGATATCACTACTTTGCGCCAGTGTACTCTTTGCTTTTTGACATTGGCAACTGAATTTCTGTTACTTCACTTCCGGCGCCTGTGGATTGGTAAAACTTCAGTTTCTTTTCTTTAATTTCTATCCATCTGTATCTATCTTTGCGACATCTCATCAAACCCTAACACCTCAACAGCCATGGCAGACCACCGTGTAAGCAAGCGATTCCGATCCTCCACCATCGTGACACTGTCGCCGTTGTCGCCACGTTTCAGTGGTGGTTTTGTTGTGGGAATTTTTTCCTAAGAAGAGAGAGAACGGGAAGAGAGAGAGAGGGAGAGAGAAAGGGGAAGGGGAGAGAGAAGATAGAGTAGCGGTGACCAAAGGGTCACCACTGTCACCACCATGGCCACCGCAGTTTTTTGTTCGTGATTTGTTCCGATTGACCTATTTGGGAAGTCATCCTCTCTTGAGACGTGTTTTCTATCTTTATACCTTAGCCCTCCTAAAGAAGAGGTCGGGGCGGTGACCGGAGGGTCACCACCAGTGGATTCAGACCGTCTTGGGGGCGGCGATTTTTAAACCCTGCGATGATGTTGGCTTGCTACCCGGTATGGCAACTTCGGTTGCAACCGTCACGCCACTGAGTGATGATCTTTTCAGATCTGAGTCGATTTGTATTGGTATTTTCGTTTTGCTTTCTAAGATTGATTAGATAATTGTGTTAGTAGTGGTGGTCATGTACTCATGTTGTTGTTGGTCGTGATATTGGTGGTGGTTGTGTTAACAGTAGCTGGGAAAAGGCAGGCAGGCTTTTTTTTATGTTTGTGTTGAATAGTACAGGCTGTGTATATGTCGATTTGATGGGGATTTGAAACAATGTCCGACAATGATGGTCGCTTGCTACTTGGCGTGGCAACTCCGTTTGCAGCCGTACCAGCGCTGAGTCGTATTTGGCGATGATGAAGTGCCATTCACGAGTCGAATGGTTTTGTAGTTTCCGCTTTATATAGGCCTTTTCGCTTTTTTTTACCCATCAATAAGTTATTTATTTAGAATGTTGAAATACATATGTACAGGTTATATGTTTGTTCATCTTATTCCTATGTATATTTGTTTTTTAATGCCATTACACTTGCATTTGGTTATTTATTAATATATTAGACTATCCTATTTTCATGAGATTTGTTGTGGGAACACATGAATAGTTGAATGGCTAATGATTTATTTGTCATTTATGAACACATGAATCGTAAAAAAAGTTATGTCGCATACGTGGGTACAACTATTTCATAAGAGGTAGAAAGGGAGAGAAAAATCGTTGCTTTGAACTTGTGTAAAGGCCGATTAACCCGCTGGCGCCCGCGAAGCGCGGGCGGAAAAAGTCCTAGTTATTATTATTGAAGGATGTAGAAGGAAAAAAATATATATATTATTATAACCTACTGTTACTATTGCCATAATATACTTGTGGTGGTGGCCCATTATTACGAATTAACAGAAGAAAAGGTGGCCATATGTTTCATAGGTATAAAATTGCTTGAAGGCTGCATATATTTTGGATGGAGGGGAGGGCATCAGACTAATAAAAGAAGAAAAATGGGCCAGCCTTTTTCATGTAAAGCAAAACCACACCAGGCCCAACAGTTTACGCAGGGACTTTGGGGCGCAAGAAATTAAGAAAAGGAAGGAATCTTCTATATTTTTATATAATAAAAGAAACCAATTTTAAGACACTTGTCATCATATTAGGTAATGTATCTTATGGATAATTATTATGTAGTTTAATCTCTTCTAATTAAATATAAATAACCATTCTATTAAATATTATTTACTTTAATCTCTTATGGATAATTATTATTTAGTTTAATTTTAATTTAATCTCTTTTTGAAAAAAATTCATAATTAGTTTATGAACCAAACATATTTTTTTATTAAAATATCCGATAAATTTTAAAATTCGTTTGATGAAAAGGAATAGAATTAAAGTTGGCTTCTGTTTTTTTCCTTTTGAAAAAATTACCTACATCTACCAAGTAAATTAAAGAAACTAGAGCATATTGATAAAAATTAATTGCCATATATAAGACCTAAACTAATTAAAATAGATTACTATCTTGAAGTTCATCATTTATTTTTTTTCTATCCGAGATTTTTTCACTTATGATAAGTGGGATGGCTTGATGATATAATCTATTTAAATAATTTAAACTACAATATAAATTATATAACTAAATTACATGTTACGAACTTGTGTAAAAGCCATCACATGTTCACATATAAGTTATGTACATTTTAAAGTGTTTTAATTATTCCAAGCTTTTGTGAATGTGAAATTTGTATGTTGTCCAATAACAAAAATAGTTGTTTTTGTTGTTTTTTAAAGATATAACATTTTTATTTTTTACTATACAAAATTACATTTATGCAACTCGTGTAATAAACGGGGCTTTTTAAAATATAACTTTTTTTATTATGTAGTATATAAAATTAGATTTATTCAATCCATATAATTCATAGAGTTTATAAAGATATAACTTTTTATTGTTTGATATATAAAATTACATGTGCTCAACTCGT
>JARYGA010042210.1:0-16901 GCA_030545235.1 Helianthus tuberosus | reverse complement strand
TTTATAAAATTAGACTTACTATTAAATTTTCTAAGCCCCATGGACGTACTTTTTGTTATATTGTTAATTCAGGTTACCACATAAAAAAGTGTAGATGAAAATATAAGATTTCTCTTTTTAAATAAAATTAATTTTTAAAAGAAACTAGTTAAAAGTGCCATTTTTTATCACATTATATATAGTTAAATCTCAAAAAAGGTATTTTTATTACCACATGTAGAGTTACTGGGTTGAAAAAAAAAACTTTATAAATAAGTATTTATAAAATAGGTAGAAAATTTTTATCAAAGACTAAACATATTTCTATTCTAAAAGAGTTAAAACAAAATATTAATAACAGAATTAAAGAAGCATGAATTTTCTTTTTTCCAAACTATCACGATCCAACAAAAAAAAATATATATTTTTGATTTTTTTTTTATTTTTATTTTTTTTATTGTAAAACTCTTTTCTTATGTTTTTGAAAAGAATAATTTCTACAATCAAATTAGTTTTTATTCAATAAGATTAACAGTGAGAAAAATGAAGTTTTTAAAAAACACCTATTTTGGTAAATATTTTTCAAATAACCCATTTTGGTAAATAAGTTTTCCACCTACACTAGTTTGGGAAAAAACTCAATGAATTAATTACGCTATTTACTGACTTCTGTGGCAAGGTTTGTATTATATTGAAATGAAAAAAAAATTACTTTCCTTTTTTTAGAAAAAAAAACCAACAAAAGCCCAATCAACGGGTAAATACAATGGCAAAAGGCCACTCACGCCACAAATGCACAGGACGTTGATGCATGCCGTCTTAGAGGGTGTGCAAGGTGTACCACCAAACATGGCCTAAAAAAATTTCTTTCATTATATTTATATATAAAATATTAACAGTCCAATATGAAACATTAACATTGTTGTAACTCTAATGGGTATGTGCTTACTTGTCAATACACAGATCGTTGGTTCGACACATGACAACATTTTGTTTTCTTTGATTTTTTTTGTTTACATTTATTCAGGCTTAGAGCATTCATATCATGCGAAACAAAAGGTTTATTTAAAATATAAATATTATAAAAAGTGGTTGTGAGTGAATGAGAGAGAAAATGTTACATCTATATATTTGGGGATACTGTTCAACCACTATAATTTTTTAACATATATTAAAAGTGGTTGTGAGTGAATGAGACAGAAAAATGTAATGATAAAGATATAAAAATATTATTTAATTGAAAATGAGAGAGAAAAAGTAATTGTTTTTAGTGAAAATATATTGATATAGGAGTTGTTTTTTAGTGGAATGCAAGTATATTTTTAAGGATCTGGATATGAATGCTCTTAGGCTTGGGGCCCTAAATTCCAAACAGAGGAAGAAAAAGGTTCTAAAATTATTAAGTTTGTAACCCAATACATATAGATATTCATATTCGTTTGTATTAAAATGTTTATTTAAGTTAATTTTTTGTTTATATTAAATTATTTAATCTTTTGGTCATGTTAATTCTTATTATTTGTATTTGAGATTAACACGTAATTGCTTGAAAAATACATGGGCCCATTTACACGATTCCAAAGGAAACCTAGCGTCCGAATACCCACTTTGGTAAAACTCATTTCTGTTTGGGCTACCAATGCAAAGTGAAAAAATTTACTAGTAAAAGAGGCAATCATTCTATTCTACAGACAAAAAAGTGTAACTAACGAAATGACAAAATTGTAAGAGAAGGAAGAAATGGATAAAAACAAACACAAAATTACAAAATAAAATTGAAATGAGTGAAGAAAAGTTAAATGAGGGAGGATATGTAGTTATACCTGAATTTGGTGAGAATCTATGTACAAGCAATGAGCTGAAACACTGAGAAACACCAGAATGAAAGAGACAAATGAATGGAGAGAGAGAGATTTGAAGTTTGAAGGTAGGGGCTAGAATTAATGGAGGTAAGGTGGAGAATAATAAATGTGGAGAGAGAGAAAGAGCAATGAATGAGATTGGAGAGATAATCGGAAGATGCACGTGGCGGTGAAAGGGAGTGTAATAGTAATTCAATACCAAAAATGGAGTGATTTGGGATATGAAGAAGTTCAATATTTACGGTGGTTCAGGCAGGCACGGTGGTGGAGAAGGTAATCACCGACGAACACACGCACGCTGCTCCTGTAACCCTCTCGTGACTACATTATATCAATTTTGGCATTTTGTTCTTTTCTTTTTCTTTTTTTTCTTTTGTTTCAAAAAGGTACCAACCAACTACCAAGACTTTTGATTTTTAGTTATAAGCTAACACATTTTTTGTGCACTTGTGTTTCATGCTTTGATACTTTAATGACCAATGATTAACAGGGTTTTTCTAGTTTTAGGTTTTTCCTAGGAGGGTGGCTCGGGTTATCACATTTTGTTTTTTTGGGCGGAAGAGTGATCCATTAAGACTGTAGGGTATGGGGCTTGGGTTGGAGCGTGGCCCAAGGGGCGGGGGTTTGAAGCCGGGGGGGGGGGGGGGGTCTAGCAAGGTGACATGGCGGACTCTCAATAGACATGGGCAAATAAACCGGTTTTTTAACCGAAACCGGTTAATAACCGAAACCGGTTTTTAACCGGTACCAAAATAACCGGTTTAGGTTTCTTAATAACCGCCGGTTCGTAACCGGTTTTAGATATTCATATCAATAACCGGTTTTTAACCGGTTAATTAAAAACCGGTTTTTTAGATTGTTATTAACCGGTCTCAGCTTCTTGATCTTCAACAGCAGAAGCACAGCAGCAGCACAGAACAATTGCAGACCTGAAATGTTACCGTTTGAAGTGAAAAAAACGGTAATATTACCGTTTTGGACCTGTTTGGATGTGTATAAATAAGATTTCAATGCATATGTATAATCCCACTTCAATTCTAGCTCAAAAACACACTTACAAAATACGTTTCAACTTTCAAATGGCGAGTTCGAGTGGCGATGCTTCGACCGTTGTTGGTTCATCTAGCGAGTTGTTTGTGAAGAAGATCTTGACCACGAATAGGGACCCGACACTATGGGTGAATTTTGATTTATGCGAGATGTCGATTGGAAAAGAAAAGGCGAGGTGCAAAAATTGCGGGGCGTTTCTTGCGGCGTCATCGAACTCTACTTTGAGAGCACATTTGACGTCGCATTGCAAGCCATTAAAAAAATCCCGCCAAAGATCAAGCGCAAATATCACGGGGTATGGGTGTTTGGAATTTCGACCCGGAGGCGGTTCATTTAAGGATGGCTCAATTTGTTATTCAACAATCGTTGCCGTTCGATCACTTTGACAATCTGCGCTTGACTAAGTTGATTCAAGAGACGTTCTCGAGGTGATGCATCAAATAGTGAACTCGGGAGGTATAAATATACCGATTTTTTTAGCAACCTTGTCACTCGACGAGTTTCACAACTTTGATGTTTTGGCTTGGGGGAAAATACAAGAACCGCATTATCCCGTTTTAGCCGCCATGGCACGTGATCTACTAAGCTCCCAAGCTTCTACGGTAGCTTCGGAGTCGGTTTTTTCTCTTAGTGGAAGGGTACTATCTATTCGACGAACAAGACTTACACCGGAGGCGATGGAAATGTGCATTTGTTTGAAGGATTACTTGGATGGCGTGGAACGTATACAACATATTTCAAGTCTTGAGGGCGAGCTTGAGGTGGAAGAACAATTACATGATGTTGAAGTTTTTCAAGGACGGGCGCAACCACTTTCCGATGACGAACTCATGTACGATGAATCCGTACGCTCTACTAGCCCCCGAAGTGACTAAACGAAGAAACGAAGAAATGACGAAACAAAACTACAAGACGACAACTTCATTCTAGACTAGTTAAGAAAATTGTATTGGATATTTTCATGTTTATTAATGTAATGTTACTTGATCTACTAATATAATTATAAAAAAACGTATTTTATTTGGTTTATTTGTGTGTTTAATATAATTCTGCATGTTTTTATATAATTCTGCATGTTTTTAAATGATTCTGCATGTTTTTAAATGATTCTGCAGCTTTTTTGTATGTTTTTATATAATTCTGCAGGTAAAATATAATTCTGCAGGTTAAAATATGTTTCTGCAGGATTTGTATAAGTTTCTGCATGTTTTTATAAAATTCTGCATGTTTTTATATAATTCTGCAGCATTTTTTTAACTTTCTGTAGTTTTAATATAATTCTGCATGTTTTTATAACTTTCTGCATGTTTTTAAATGATTCTGCATGTTTTTATAAAATTCTGCATGTTTTGTATATGATTTTGCAGCTTTTTTTTTAACTTTCTGCATGTTTTTATAACTTTCTGCATGTTATTCTGCATGTTTTTATAAAATTCTGCATGTTTTGTATATGATTCTGCAGCTTTTTTTTTAAATTTCTGCATGTTTTTATAAAATTCTGCATGTTTTATAAAATAACCGAAAAAACCGGTTTTTATTAACCGGTTCACTAGTTAACCGGTTTTTCCTAACCGGTCGGTTATTACCGGGTACTGATTTTCGGGGTTAATAACCGGTTATTAACCGGTCGGTTATTAACCGTAACCGGTTTTGTTTTTTTGGCCCAATAACAGTCCCAACCGGTTAACCGGTTTAGGTTATTAAAAAACCGATTTGAGCATGTCTAGCTCTCAATGGCCAATTCAAACTAGCCGTTGGGGGCATTTTTTTTTTAAAAAAAAATTCCTTTATAAATACCTTACCATATTTAACATTTTTCTCACACAATATCAAACACATAAAACACAATCTTGCCATGAGTTCTTCAAGTTCAAGTGTATCGTCATCATCATCTGACGATGGTGCAGAAATATTTCTACAAACGATCGCGGCGGTGGTGAAAGCTATCATGGAAGACGAAGACGATAAGGAAGAGACTCCGCAACCTAAACGGAGGAATGATTGTTTTTTATTTTGATAATTATTATGTATGTTTATGTAGTTTTTAATGGTTATATATATATAGAAATGGGATCAGGAGAAAACGCTCAAAAGTGTGAGAACGGTGAGAACGCTTCATGGCCCAACACGTGTCCCGTGTCATAGAGAAGGGCGGAAGGGCCTTTTTGTCTTTTCATTCTTTTTTTATTTTCCCAACGCGGTATAATATTTTATGGCGTCTAAGTTTTTTTTGGCATTAATTGTATTTATTAAACTTTTTGGCGTTTAATTAATTGTTTTTGTGTCACATGTATGATTTTTTGGCGTTATAGCGTTTTCTGGTTAATTTTTTGGCGTGTTTGGCGTTTTGTATAACAATTCACTACTAGTGATTAAAATTTGCATAAGATTACAATAAGACCAAATTTTTTTTGGCGTTTAGTGAATTTTTTGGCGTTTAATACCTTTTTTCAAGGTGCTTTTATCACACCCCCAAAATCCACAAGCGGAGTATCACCGCAGAAGGCGTGACTGACTAGGATCCAGCCACCAATTATATTGAACAATGTAATTAAATAAATAAAAGTCCAACCATACAATATAATTGGTGTTCAAAACAAGTTAATCAAATTCAAGTTATCAGCGGAAGCATAAAGTTTAAAACCAAAGTATAAGTTTAAAGGTTCAAATGTTTAACATGGAACTCAACAGTCCATGTCCCACAACGACTCCTGGTCCCCTGCAAGCTCCAGCTAAACATCTAACGACCTGCAAGGCATGTAACAACGAGTCAACAACAAAGTTGACCGAGTTCACAGTTGGTTGTCCATTTTAAAGTTGTTCCAAAAACCACGAGTTAATTCAAAACCATGAGTTATCCCGTTCATTGTTTCCCAAACCATAACCAGTGGGGGCTACCCCATGTTAACCACTAGACCCGTTACCATATCGACAACTGACTGGAGTATGTTGTGCCCTACGTCAATGTCTATCATCATTGACTAAGTGCCCAGATCCATTAGTCCACTCCCGTCCTCTGCGGCACGGTGTGAGGCTTGTCAAACCTAATAGCGCTATTTAACTAATGACCCGCTCGCCATTGGCCCGACGATTAAGTCGATATAAAAATGAGGGACTTCATGATAGAGTTTTGTCTAGTAAGTTATATGTTGTCGTCCTTCCTATGGAGGAGGGAGGTACGTAATCTACCCAAGGAGAATACGCAGGTTTAATGTTGTCATCCTTCTCAACGAGGATGGAGGTACATATTCTACCCAAGAAGAATATGCAGGTTCCGTTTTAGTTTCTTAACCCATTCCCAAACAACCGGGAATCCCATGTCTTATAGAAAGTGTGAACTCAACTCGGTTTGCTCGGTATGATTAACTACTTGTTCACAAATAATTCAGTCAAAGCCTATAGTATTCATGTATACATAATCAGTTGATATCCACATAGTTCGCGTAATAGTTATGATCATAATGTGTATCCAAGCAACAACTACCACATAGCACTTAACAGTAATTCGAGCTCATGCAAACAATGCTTCACATATATAACAACACATAACAGTTACTTGTGCCATCCCTATCAGTTAACTCAATGTTCCTCAGTCTTTACTAACATTATCCACAGGAAGTAACATAGTTATCCATTAGCAGAATTAACTTAGTTCACTGTGCTTGTTTACCTTCTTGACGAAACTCCCATGTTTCGTCGTGATCCCCCTTTGACGAAACTCCCCTGTTTCGTCGTGATTCCCTTGGACGAAACTCTTAGGTTTCGTCGTGGTTCCCTAGTGACGAAACTCTCAGGTTTCGTCGTAGTGTGTGTTTCGTCGAGATGTAGGTTTCGTCACATACACAACAGTTACACTAATTCCCTAATAACTAACACCCGTGATTTCAGCAAACAAGTTTATCAATTCCAGTCGGATCACACGTTATGTTTCCAACAGTTGCTATATTCTTTAATGCACCAAGTTTCAATCATTATCTAATCGTTAACCCTAAGCATTCCAGTCATCAATTATATCACACAATTATCATTAAACCAGTAATCGTACCCTAATAATGTGAAACTCCTTGATCATCAACATACAACAAGATCATCACTAACACTATCAAGTTTCAGAATTCCGTATCAGATTATTTCATGTATAACCAGATCGATGTTTTTAACATACACTCTAGATGATTACTATATCTATATCACCAATAGAATACTCCAACAGTTTATATACATAATCATGATTGACATCAACAGTAAGCAATCACCAGTTAATATAACACCTGGACAAACAATACATATTAGAGCAAGCGTTGTCGCACTCACCGGAGAATCGAAGGTTTGACAATACTCGAATCGGTGAGAGGGGAAGGGCTCTGTGTGAGTGAAAGGCTGCCGTCGGTGATAGAGAGGAGAAGGAGATACTAGGGTTCGCTAAATAAATCTCCGTGCAATATACGTAAATATATATACGAACCCTAGTATCTCCTTCTCCTCTCTATCACCGATGGCAGCCTTTCACTCACACAGAGCCCTTCCCCTCTCACCGATTCGAGTATTGTCAAACCTTCGATTCTCCGGTGAGTGCGACAACGCTTGCTCTAATATGTATTAGGTGGGACGCGCTTCATTAAGGGTAAAAGGGTCTTTTGACTACTCCACATAAAATGCCAAATCATGAAATAAAACGCCAAAAACAAAAATCACAGACCATTCTAAGTAAAACGCCATTAAATATAAAACGCCAAACTTAATTATAGTAAAATCCGGCCTTAAAAAACCGCCAAAAAAATCCTATATATACAACATCTCAGACCTTCAGTTAAAAACACACACAAAAACCCAAACGCCATATTTCATATAACCCATTCGCCTTAGAAACGCCAAAAAACCCAAACATCAATTATCTTCAACCCCAAAAACGTTTTTTTGAAATTCAGTTTGGCTGTCAGTAAGATTTCGCTCAATGATATAGACAAAATCCTAAAGTGAGGATATAGTCCATTTCATTGAGTAAAATCTCATTGACTTATCCTAAACTTCCATCAAATTTATAACGCCAAAGCATACAAAAACATTATTGAGGTTTGTTGTCAATAAAGTTTAGTTGTATGGGGTGGACAACATTGTCAGTTATCTTTCTTAACCGAGGATTAACAATGTTGTCCATCTCATACAGCAAAACATTATTGATTTTAGCATGATAAAAATTTGAGGTTTATGGTGATCTTTTTTCGTGGCGTTCTTTTTATCGGTAAAACGCCAAAAAAGTTAAAAATTCAAGATTGTTGGCTGAATGATATAAACTCAATAACATTTTGCTGCATGAGATGGACAAATATTCAAGAAAAAGATGCTGATTTCAGACTGTGTGCTTCCAAACAGCAACACAAAAAACTACTTGAAAAACAAAAAAACAAAATGAATCATACGAAAGTCGAACCAGCCAGTTAACATGATTCATAAAAGAGAAAGAAAGAGACTGGAGACATAGAAGATTTGGAAGATCAATTGTTTATGTATTCTTTTTTTTTAATTTTCCTTTTCAGTTATATAATAAAAACGTCATATATAATAAAAATGCCAAAACAGCCAAAATGCTTGTTTAAAACGATATCATCCAGTTAAACGCCACCAAAAAAACTGTCAAACTATAATAAAATTACTTTGAAAAATTATTATAAAAAACCCAAATAAAAAAAATAAAAATAAGAAAAAAAAATAAAAAGCAAACTTGAAAATTTAACTAGAAACAATAAATACAAAATCATTAAATACTAAAGAATCTAAAACGCCAGACTTGAAAGATGGCACGTGTTACAGACTTCAGAGATAAAGCTTATGAAAAACATTAATTACAAAACAGTAACTGAAAAGACAAAATACTTTATTATAATAATGCACCGCTTAATTTAGGCGCCAAAAAGACATCCTATAAAATGATACATCTCAGCAACTTTAATTTGATCAAACCAAAAAAACAAACGCCAAATACTACTAAATACCACAAACTATAAAACGCCAAGAAATAAACCGAATGAATTGTTATCAGAGGGGAGTACCTCAGAAAGATTTTGCTGCATGAGATGGACAAAATTTCAGGAAAAAGATACTGATGCCACTCATATGACATTTTGTATTTTTTGTTCTTGAAGAAGGTTTGGATGAGGAGAAGAGGTCAATGACACTGAAGAGTGGGTTCACTATAAAGATGAAGATCCAGATAAAGAAAAAGCGAAAAACTCACTCACACGCCATAGATCTATGTCCCTAAACATCCACACAAAAAGACAGTTCAACAGACGAGCATGCAAAAAAAATCAAACCCATGGGTTTGTTAAGTTTTACATAAAACGCCATATATTTGATGACAGTTCTTGTACTATTAAAGAAGAGAGAGACTGATGACACTGAAGATTGGGAAAAGAGATCCGATTAGGATTTTTAATTTATTTCCTTCCCTTGTATTTTTTTCCTGTGGTTGAAATATAATTTAACAATAGTAAAACGCCAAGATACCACAAACGCCAATATGTTTATAAAAAATAACATATCAATAGGCCAACTTGTTTAAACGCATTGGAAAACGCCATTCAAAATAGATTTCCTGCCCCCTGGGTTCCATTGGCATACGATGTGAATAACGCCATAAACGCCAAAATGTTGATACAATGAAACCATTAAAATGCCATTAATTATTGAATTTGGTTAACGTAAAAAATCTCAAAAACCAAAAATTAAAACAAAATTGGGAAAAAGCAGAAGAGGAAAAGCAGAAGATGAAAGGACAGAAAAGCCCCTCCGCCCTTTTCTAAGCGGCGTGACATGTGTTGGGCCAGGAAACGTTCCCACCGTTCTCACAATTTTGATCGTTTTCTCCCGATCCCGTTTCTATATATATATATATATATATATATATATATATATATATATAGTGGAGGGTTCAAATGAGAAGAAATTCTTTGTAAGAAGAAAAAAGAAGAAATTTCAACCAATAGGAATGCTTCATTAGACTTCATTTAATATTTTTACTTAATGTAACTATAAGGGTATATTAGTAAACTTACATACATCTTTAATTGGTAGTTTCATCTTTAATAACTAACTATATTAAATTTGTAACTTATTTTTAAGATATATATTTTTCACAAAAAATAAAAATAAAAATTCATTTAAAGTGTAAGATAAATACGAGGCGTGTAGGATAAATTACGAGTTGTGTAGGATAAATTTCAATATGTGTAAGATAAATTTCGAAATGTGTAGGATAACTTTTGATGTGTGTAGGCAAAAATATTTAGTGTGGAGGATTATAGTCTTAATGACTAATTAATTAGTCAAACATAATAATAAATGAGATGAAAAAAAAAAACTATTTAATGTTTTACAATTATACCTTTTTATTCTTTTTCTTCTAAATAAAATTTTCTTCTCAAATGAACATTCCCCTATATATATATATATATATATAGGGAGGGGCTCATGCGAGAACTCCATTTATTGTGAGAACCGCTAGAACCAAGCGAGAACCAATGTGAACACAACCTAAAATAGCTAAAAAAACCTAACCCCCACCCCCCCGCCCCCAAAAAAAAAAAACCTAAACCCCCCACCCCCCCCCCCCCCAAAAAAACCTAACCCCCCCAAGCTAAATGCTAAAAACTAAAACCCCCAAAAAACCTACCCCCCCCCCCCCCCCCAAAAAAAAAAAAAAACCTAAACCCCCATCCCCCAAGCTAAATGCTAAAAACTAAACCCCCAAAAAACCTAAAAAAATAAAAAAAAATTAAAAAAAAATCTAATTTTTTTTTAATATTTTTTATGCTCAAATCGCTACTTTTAGTGGCCTTTTGCTTTGAAAAGTAGCGATTTTTATATAAAAAATATTAAAAAAAATTTTTTGTGTGATTTTTAGCTATTTTTAGGCATTTTTGGTTGTGTTCACATTGGTTCTCGCGGTTCTCACAATAAGAGGTGGTTCTCGCATGATCTTCTCTCCAGGGAGAAGATCATGCGAGAACCACCTCTTATTGTGAGAACCGCGAGAACCAATGTGAACACAACCAAAAATGCCTAAAAATAGCTAAAAATCACACAAAAATTTTTTTTATAAAAAAATCGTTACTTTTCGAAGCAAAAAAAAAAAAAAAAAAATTTTAAAATTCTTTTTAAAAAAAAAAAAAATTTTTGCTTCTAAAAGTAGCGATTTTAACATAAAAAATATTAAAAATTCAAAAAAAAAATTTAGATTTTTTTTTCATTTTTTTTTTATTTTTTTAGATTTTTTTTAGATTTTTTTAGGTTTTTTGGGGGTTTAGTTTTTAGCATTTTAGCTTGGGTGGGGGGGGGGGGGTGTTTAGGTTTTTGGGGGGTGGGGGAGGGGGGTTTAGGTTTTTTTTGGGGGGGGGGGGGGGGGGGGTGGGGTTAGGGTTTTTTTAGGTTTTTTTTTAGCATTTAGCTTGGGGGGGGGGGGTTAGGTTTTTTTTGGTGGGTGGGGGGTTTAGGTTTTTTTTTGGGGGGGGGGGGGGGGGGGGGTTAGGTTTTTTTAGCTATTTTAGGTTGTGTTCACATTGGTTCTCAAGGTTCTCACAATAAGGGTGGTTCTCGCATGAACCCCTCCCTATATATATATATATTAAAAAAAATGTTGATGTGGCTTGGCCACGCCAGCCCAGCCACGCCCACCATACCCCCTACAACTTGGGTTTGGGTTTGTTGATCTTCAAGTTCCACGTGTCAACTCATGCCCCCAACCTAAGCCCCACCATACCCCATGGTCTAATACGGAGTCCGGGACATTGCTTTTAAAAAAATATAACTTTTATATTATTATCTAATTAATTTCTGTAATTTCCATTAGAACAGGAATTTGTTTTTACAGTCAGCTAAATAAGAAAGTTAGTTACACAAATACTTTGTTTTTATAACAGGAGATATTTAAGAAAGTTTGTTTTTACAATCAACTAGATAATTTTTATGACCATAATCTTCATCTTAAAAGTGTTGACCAGAACGTGTTAGAGGAAAAAAAAAAAAAAAAAACTCAAAATTAATATAACAAATAAATGAGCTACAAAGTCTCATTTGATTCACCCCGAAACTTCTTCATCATTTTTAGTTCCTTTTTTTTTAACTTCTCTTAGGTGTTTCAACCTTAACATGTACACTACTCACATGTTATCATAGATAAACAAATCACAAATGATTTAACCTGAAACTACTCCAAAAACATTAATAAGTTGAGGCCTAAGTAAATCCAGATTGTAAACCCACGATAGTTCATTTTCACCATTGCGATTGGTGAATACCTACGGAAACCATTGTAAGACTATGATAATCATAATAAATAAATAAATAAACTACATTATTATTATATAGTATTATCTCAACAATAACTATTATATTTATAGGGTAACCATCATCCTGTCAATGATCCTAGATCAAGCGGTGGAAGATTTGCATTTCACTTGAGAGATGCCGGTTCAACTCTCATTTGGTGCAGAGTGAGGCACTGGTGGGCAATGATAAGAGACCCAGATAAACCTAGGTTCGATCCTTGAGCCAAATGGGTTTTACCGGTAATTTCACTATCATGCCTACGGGGGGGTGGGTTACCGGGTTTTCCCCGGAATTGGTGGTGGACTCGGGTTACTCTCAAAGTACTCCGTTAGGTCCAGTGGGTGCTTAAAGAGTGCTCGGGATTGATTCCGTTAGCCGTTCAAAAAAAGGGTAACTATCATCCATACCATATATCATAATTCAAAAATTATAGGAAACTATTAAGAACTTGAAAGTTTACTATGATAAGCCTGCTTGGGTAATCCAAGTTTTATTTTGTCCAGCTAACTCCATTATGTTATTCGGTTCAACAAAAATAAGATTCAGGGTCTGGAAGAAGTTTCGACATCAAGAGAGGAACATGACAAGCCAGGGCCGGCTCAAGGGGGAGTGAAATAAAGCAAGAGCTTTAGGCCTCCATTTTTCTAGGGCCTCAAATTCTAAGAAAATATATTATATGTTGGTAATTTTGGCATTAAGATTGTTAACATTGAGGTTTATGATCTATAATTATGCGTATACAAAGATGATATATGAATAATAGGATCCATAGCCATTTTTTTCGTTTACAAAAAGGGCCCCAATTTTGCTATCCGCTTTAGGCCTAGAAAAATTTAGAAAATTTTGAGCCGGCCCTGTGACAAGCAACACTACATGACGGTAATGCATTCATAAGACAATTTGAAGTGCATACAAAGCAAAAAAAATGCACCGAGACGCTACTAATCGCTATGTAAACTACTTAATGACAAATAATAGCCGATTCCTTTACCTATTATTATCCTCTCACTCAGTGATGGATCCAGAAATTTTTTCAACAGGGTTCCTTTTGGTATATTCTCACTGATTTTTTTGAAATCATTCAAGGTTTCCACTAACTTTTTCTATTTTTTTCCAAACCGAAAGAGTTCCTAGGAACCCACGAACCCCCTGGATTCGCCACTGCTCCGACTTGTGGAGCTTCAACATGAGACAAACAATGTTATTTTTTTTCCATAACTTCAAACAATCTACGCACTATTGAAAATCCTTTGTTACAAAACACACCTAATTGATGGAGATTTGAGGCCAATAGAGGAGAAAACATTTTAATTAATTTAATATCCGTATCCACATGCATCGTTAATGATAAAATTTATTGGAGTGAGAAAATGCATGCGCCAACCAAATCCCAGTGGCGGTAGACATATACGTATGGTACTAAAATATTAAGAGTTGACCAACTGTAACATGCTACTAAATTATTAAACAAGCGTCGTGATTTTATTTTTATATGTAGCAGTTGATGCCCTCGTCGTCATAAATATATAATATATTTGTCTATGAATTATAATACCTTTTTGTCTTCATGTTAGTAGTCGCAACATGCTTGGAATCAGAATAATACGAGATTAACTTTAACTGTTCTCTAAAAAAATACTCCTTTTAAGAAAACTTTTACTTAAAACACAATATTTACACTTTGATTAAGATTTCAGTTTCATAGTCATTATATAGGAAATTGTTAACATTATCAGGATGAAGTGGTCAGAAAATGTGCCGCAGCCTCCTTATCATTATCATGAGTGAATAATGCTTCAGCGACACGATTTGCTTCGAACCCCATTTCTCCCAACACCATGTACCCACTCACAAATTCCCTAACCTGTAAAATTAAAATTGCACTTATGTTTCGTCTCAAACAGGTCAATCAAATCCTTGGTTTTAAAAAGCGCGCCCTAGGTGCGCCTAGGCGCAAGGCGCAACAAGGCGCAGGGCCTGAGGCTTTTTTGCTTCTCGCCTTGTGTAATTACAAGAAGCGACCAAAAGGCGCATTTTTTGATGTTTTTTTTGTGGGCTTTTTGGCCTGAGGCGCGCGCCTCATGTAACTTAGGCGTTTTACTGCATAAAAATGTTGTACCTTGGGTTTTTTGACTTGTACATGTAATTAAAATGGTATAAAAGCCTTACTTATAGCTATATTTTGGTTAAAGGAAGCTAAAAACCTATGGGATATGTATGGGATATATAAAAAAAAATTATATAAACATCTTGCGCCTCGGGTACGAAAAGCCCACCGCTTTTGCGCTTCGCGCCTCAATTTTAGACCTCGTCGCTTTTGTGTGCCTCTCGCTTTTTAAAACCAAGACCAAATCAATTATAAATTTCCCATTTAACATCCATTAGAACACCACCTGTAAGTATGAATGCTAATAAACTTTAAAAAACTAGACAAGTAGATAGATACCTTTATTGGATTATCTCCGTACTTGGCAACTGCAATAGACACTGCGTCTCTATTAAGACCTGTCGCTGTGTATTTTCCCACAACCGGATCTACACTAGCACTAGAGTTCTGCAAGAATTGGGAAAATTTCAGAAATATTTATGTATGGTGCAAAACGGATGAATCCAAGCTTGTTACTATACTGTGCCTACTTACTTTAAGCCAAAACGGACTAACAAATGGTTCTAATAAAGATGAAATCCAAGCTTGTTACTATAATGTGTAAAGAAAGTACATTACCCAAAACAGGACTTGGCCCGAAGTAAATTCCAAAACGGACCAACAAATGGTTCTAACCCTTCCACAAATTACAATGGGAACATGTCATATACGGTGATTGTGGAGCACAAAATAGATGGGAAAAAAATCCTAATATATATGGACCTTAATACAAAGAGGTGATCCAGTACAGCTTGAAAGTGTGTCTAGAAAGGAAAATTTTTACAGCAAAGCAGAGATAATTATGCAAAAGATGTATGCACCTTGTGTGTGCTTCAAGACATATTACTACACCTGGCAAGATGGGCGGGTCGGGTAGCGGGTCAAAATGGGTTCGGGTTGGAACAGGTCGATAAAGGGGTGTTTTGGTTCGGGTTGGGTCAGGTTGGTTTAAAAAAAAGGTTTTTTTTTTTTGTTAAAAGACCTACAAAGTTTACAAATTCCCATCAGGATTCTCCATTTCAAGATTCAGCCTTTCAATTGAATCAAACTTTACCCCCAAAAATTAAACAACCAGAACAGGCCAAAAAGTAAACTCACAAAAATTAGGGTTTAATGATCTAATACTTGATATCATCTTGCAGCTCTCCAATACACATATATAACATTAACATCACAGTCCAATCAAATCATAACAAACCAAATCAAAATGCAACAGTTTATTGAGCTTCAAAGATGCAAAATGAAACTACCAAAATACACATTTCATCTCACATTGTAAAATCAAATAACTGCATCAGTCAATTGAGCTTCAGACTCACATCGTAACGAGTAAATTGATTAAAAAAACACTCACTTTCATTAAGGCAATTCAACAAACACTTGGTGATGGGGCATAAGCAATAAAACAAACTGCTACAAATATTATTGAAGAGTTCCATAATATTTAAAATCAAACTATACCCATAGCTGTTAAAAGCCATCGCCTCTTGCGCCTAGGCCCATTTTTCAAGCGAGGCGAGGTAGTTGTGCTTTAAGTCGAGGAAATTGCGCTTTAATTCTCTAGGTGATGGTTCAGACGTAGATTCCGGCGAGATTCCTAGATTCCGGAGAGTTTCCGGCCAAATTCTCTAAATTCTGACAAGATTCTAGCCAAATTTCTACTTTTATCCAAGGAAAACTACTTTTCTACATTAATACACTAACTTTTGGTTCTAAATAGATTATATATAGTTTTATATAATAGATTTTGTTTATTTTATTTGAAGAATAGTATTCTTTTCTAATACATAATACAGTTTAACTTTTTTTCATTAGGCGCTTAATTTTTCAGGCCCTCGCTTTTTTGCGTTTTGCGCCTAGGCCCCAAGCGAGGCCTATGCGCCTTAAGTGCGCTTAGCGCCTTTAATAACTATGACTATACCAACAAATTGAGAGAAAACTAGAGATGTAGAGCACATTTTCTGGGTTGAGATCAATGTAAAGTTTCTAAGTTAGATCAAAAAGTTCACCTCTAGGGTTAGAGATGAGATCGATGTAGAAGATGATTATAGATGAGATGATTTCAAAGACTTCTGATGCGAGATTGAGCAGAGACGATTTCAGTCATCACCCTTCATTCCTTCAAATGTGATTTGAGAGACCCATTTGATTTCTTGTTCAACCCTATTTCACCCATTCTAATTTTCTCTTGACCCGCTGTGGCCCGTTCCAGCCTTTACATCTTTTTAATTTGACCCATCAAAAATATTATTAAACCCAAAACAACCCAGCAACTTTTTATTATGACCCAAAAGGACCCTTATGACCCAAAAGGACCCAAATTTAGCTTAATGGGTTACTTTTGCCAGGCCTACATATTACATATGCCTGTAAACGAACAGAACGAACACAAACAGGGCATGTTTTTGTTCGTTTATGTTCATTAGTTAATACTATAAATGGACGTAAACGGACGAATGTTAACAAAGATAAAAGAACATATATTAACAAACATAATGAACATAAAAAACGTAAATGAACAAACATAAACCAAGATA
>JARYGA010042209.1:0-29741 GCA_030545235.1 Helianthus tuberosus | reverse complement strand
TATCCTGGAGATTTCCGACAGAAGAAAGAGATCAAGAGAGGAGGACTCACCAGAGACTGGAGATTCATTGTTCATGTGATTTCTACGAGTCTGGCACACCGAAAGGGTGGCTTTGATGGTTTGAACTTGGAATGGTCGGCAGCCATGCTAAATCTGTGTATTAAACAGAAATTTAATCTCTCGGGCTTGATATTCAAATACATGCTTGAAAATGTAAGTGGAGCAACGTGGGCGATGTATCCAAGATTCGTTCAGATGCTGATTAATAACCAACACAAAGATCTTCCAACTGATGGAGATCTTTACAAGTTCCACATCTTCACAAGCCGTCAGTACACTGAGATAAAGACTAAGGAATGGGTAATGTTGCATGATTGGATGTACCGAGCAGAGAGACTCCCAATAGTAAAGGAAGCTTATAAGAAGTACAAGGAAGCTGTTCAAGAAAAACAACAACGAGATGCTCTCGCTCAAGCCGAAGCAGCCGCAAGAGAAGAACGCGCTAAAGGAAAAAGGAAAGAAAAACAAGTGGCTGAAGACGAACCACCCAAAAAGAAAAAGACTTCTAGCAGCACCGAACGATTCATGGAGGCAGGCATAAGGGCGGCCGAGTCAGAAGAACACCGCCAACACATTAAAGATTTGAAAGCGATACACGCTTTGCAGGAAAAAGAGAAAAGAAGTTGAAGCGAAAGGAGATATCATCCACAGAAAGACCAGAGATTGTGACTGAAGAAGTTCAATCGTTGAATGACTTCGTTGACACTTTGATAATAGATCCGGATGAAGCTTCAGCAAGCAAGGGCCCTTCCAAAGTATCTCCTGTAAAGCCAACAAGATTTTCAAAGCCTCCAGTACCTCCACAAAGGGTTCGTCCCTTTCAAGACCTCTACGACAAAC
Source organism: Helianthus tuberosus (assembly GCA_030545235.1). Taxonomy (NCBI): domain Eukaryota; kingdom Viridiplantae; phylum Streptophyta; class Magnoliopsida; order Asterales; family Asteraceae; genus Helianthus; species Helianthus tuberosus. The sequence goes on along the minus strand of JARYGA010042209.1, from coordinate 28,841 downwards.
TGATCACAGATGCAGGTCCTTCAGTTGCCAAAGAAATTTTTCTGCTGAAGAATCAAGTGAATGACACGAACTTTCTGAGGGAGAAGATCAAGGATCAGAGGAAGAAAAACAAAGAAATGAATGCCTACATGGCTAAGCAGTCCAAGTTCATCAGGTTTCAGCAAGCTGGGTTAGAGAAAATGTATAGAATGATGAGAGGCATGTGTGAGCAGATGAAAGTAAAACCCATGTTTTCCTTTGAAGAAATCTTTGACTTTGAGGGTTTCGTGAAAGAAGAAAATGCTCGAAAAGAAAAGGAGGCTGAAGCAAAGAAAAGGCGTTTAGAATCGGTGGAAAAAGTGACTGAAGGAAATGAAAGTGACGAAGAAGAAGTTGATAGAGATGACATGCCATCTAGATTTATTGAATGGGGTCTAGAAGAAGAAGTACAATATGTGCAAGAAGGTGGAAAAACGTTCTCTCCCCAGCATCCAGAATGGTTCAAGAAAGAGAGAGAAAGACTCCCTGATTTTTACCAGGTGATAACCGTTGAAAAGAGTGAAGCTACTGACAGGATCATAAGCTGGAAGTACGACAACCTGAGAGGAATGTTTGTTGTTAAGAGACGAGGTGGCGTGATCCAGTACTTTCAGACCGGTTTTGATCTCTTTACTCTTCCTAGGTGGGATCTACGTGAGCTGGGCCGTCTGGACATTCTAAATCATGAAGAAAGAAGCGTTGGAGGAGACTTTGAGCGTTTGATCGCTAAAGAATGCAACAAAGGCTTCCCTAATCACAGGCCTCAGCGTCCAAGGCGAAGAGTTTCAAAAACTACCATAGATCCAGTAACAGGGAAAGGAAAAGTGACGTGGGTGATCAACCCTGCTAAAGTTGTCACCAGAATTAAGCTACCTGAAGAAATTCCTGTTGCACTCAAAAAATTCAAGAAATGGTTCTATGATAGCAAGACTGGCGAAGCTGTGATAAGATCCAACGAAAATGTGGATATTCGGATCTTGGATCCTATGGATGTGTTTATGTTTGGGCTCTCGGATCTAACTATGTTGAATGCAAGCTCCATAAACGTGGGAGCTGGAAATGCAAATCTTGAAGAAGCTATGCTATTTCAGAGAGCCGTAGAAAGAGCCTGGAAGTTAAAGAGGGAAATGCTGGATCTGGTAGACAGGATTGAAAAGAGAAAAGAAAAAGGAGAAAAGAAAAAGGAAGCAAGGAAGAAAAAGAAGCATGAACATAAGAAAGAAAAGACCCCTGTTTCTTCAACTGAACCCACCACAACATCATCACCTCCGGCCTCATCCACATATGAGGCCACTATGGAGGATCAACCTATTTGTGAAGCTGTTACTACTCAAGCAACTCCGGACGCACAAGTCGAAACTCAAGCACCACCCGAAACGTCAACAAACGAAGACAATCCCAAAGAGCCTGAAAAGCAAGCTACTGAGAATCCAGCGGAAATCAATGAAGAATGAGAAGACAAGTATGCAACGATCTAGGGGGGATATTGTTGGAACTTTTGAGATCGTTCATACTTGTGCTGGATTAGTTTTATAGTGGTTTGTAGCAAATTTGAATGTACAAGGGCTTATTTTGTAATTCTCTAGAAGATAGTTTCCTGACTTAGTGTAGATAAGATTCCAGCAAATTTATAAATTTGCTGGCTAATCAGGAACACTATAAATAGCCCTCTCATTGTAACCTTGGCAAGCTTTTGGCTCTTGAATGAATATTGGTGTTGTTACATTCTTGTGTTGATCTTGTGCTCAAATCTGATATCCAAGGTGGTTTATTGTTATATCTTATTGTTTGGATTCAATACAACACTTGTTGTATTCATTAATCCATAAGCTTCACCTTCATCTTTGATCTTTCTTAACTTTTTATATCTCAAACACCTAATCAATAGGTGTTATGGGTTAAAACAACCAACCACTGTGATCCGGATTCGTTTTGGGATCTACAGTGGATTTTAAACGTGTTATCTGAACTGAAAGTTAAGTATGATTTGCCTGTTAAGTTGTTTTGTGACAGTAAGTATGCGATTTCTATATCTCAAAACCCCCTATTTCATGAAAGAACAAAACATTTTGAGATAGATCTACATTTTTTAGAGATAAAATTGCAGCAGGAATTATTGAACCTGAGAAGGTTAATAGTGATGTACAAACTGCCGATATATTTACAAAGGGTTTGAGTGCAAGTCAACATCAAACTCTTTGTGAAAATCTTGGTTTGTGTGATATGTTTGCCACATGAATTATGGAGGCATGTTAAATTATGTTGTAATTCATGTTGGGCTATAGTAGAACTGATTCTTTTCTTGTTAGGTTGGGCTGCACAGTCTTGGCCCATGTGGTTTGTTATGATAGTTGTTTGGTTGTTATGCTTGTTTGGCAGGGTTTTGAGTGAATAAAAAAGATCAGGGGGCAAAGTGGAAGTTATGAAGGGTTGCGATCATCTCTGAATAAACTTTTGGACTAAAGTGTAATTTCAAACGTTGGGCATATAAAAGAGAGTCTTATACGCAGATAATTCAGTTCCCCCAATTATATTTCACACTTGTATTCTATGGCCTTGTATGCGAGTTAGGGTTTGTTATTTTCTTCTTCTGTATTGTTCATCGATCTTCTGAGTTGTTTTGAAGATCGTTCAGTTGTTACTCTCAACTGTTTGAGAGATTATTCTTCATCAGCCGATGATCGTATGTATTGTTCTTTGTATGTTTACAGATCTCACAAATTGTGAGATCTAGGGTTTGGGGGGATTTTTCAGGTTTGGGTAAATAATAAAGTTTTGTCGTTGTTTTTTGTCGCTTCTTCGTTGTTCAGTTTTGTTGAATGTTTGTGTAGTTGATTTTTCATACCATTTGACACTACTAACATATAATTACGTAATATGCATTTTACTCTGATATTTGTATACTGTAGAAGCACATAATTAAGTACTTAACATATTATTGGACGATTATACCCTGGCTTGAAGGACACACGGTAGATTTTTATGTTCTCTTACACTTCACACTAACTATTTTTATCTCTTGTACATTAAATCCCCTAATCCAACAAAATTACAGCAAACAAGTATATATGGAATAAAAACAAAGAAGAGTAATATGTATCACCAAAAGAATTAGCAAATAGTTTTCTTCACTTTTTCTTCTTCATGTTGTAGTTGACGGCAGAAGGATGAAATGTATTCCCGCTAATAATCCCCCTTAGTAGCCGGTCGGATGCAAAGGCTGGAATTAAAACGATGAAATAGGTGTCACGTTGAAATAGGTGTCGTACCGGTAGTCGACGGGGACGTGTAGAATGCGAACGGTGTCAAGCCGAACTTTTTCCCCTACAAAACGGTGTTGAACCGGGTTTTGAGAAAGATACATAGCGAAGATATTGTCACATGGGGTACATATAATAGCAATAAAATAAATTTAAATGCATAAAAATTAATAAAATAAAATTTAAATTCATAAAAATGGGATTATATTAGATTGATACATATATTAACAATACCAAAAACAAATGCATACAAACGAAGCCTCAGGACTCTCACTTCCCTATCCCTATAACATGCTCACAAATACTCAAAACTATAAGGAGATATACAACATTCAGCAAGAACTCCAAGATTTAACCTATTCAGCCTTGATCGAGTTGGCTACATCGATCACAAATCGATACCTCACATCCGATTTCAACAGCCTCTCCATGGCTGTGTTCACATAGTCTATCGGTATCACCTCTATATCAGCAGTTATCCCATGCTTTGCTGCAAAGTCAAGCATTTCCTGAGTCTCTTTAATTCCACCAATGTTACTACCCGCAACAAGCTTCCTTCCTGTTAAAGACCAAATGTAACACCATTTTAAATTAATTTCAACTGCTTGCAGAAGCTAAAAGCAAAACAGAATTTAATGGTCAAAATTGTTACCCATGATCAACGAAAATGCTGCTACTTCAAGTGGCTTCTCAGGTGCACCAACAAGAACAAGCTTTCCATGGGGTGTAAGCGCATTAAGCAATGGCGCAATTGGATGATTTGCGGACACTGTGTCGATGATGCCATCGAGTGTACCCTTAGCAGCCTATTAACATGATCAAACAAAACCCAAATTAAAATCCAAAACATAGCAAATGAATTAAGAATCATATACCAATTTCCAATATTCTTTAATATAGATTCTCACCTGCATTTGAAGTTCATCTTTACTGTTTACGAAATGATCAGCTTTATGTCCCTCAATGGCTTCTTTCTCCTTAGCAGGGGAAGTACTAAAAACAGTAACTTCAGCCCCAAAAGCCTTAGCCATCTTCACAGCAACATGACCGAGCCCACCGAGCCCAACCACACCCACTTTCGTACCAGGCTTGTCCAATCCAAAGTACTTGAGAGGGCTGTAAGTTGTGATCCCAGCACATAGCAACGGTGCACCAGAATCAAGTGGTAAGTTCTCCGGCCAACGGAGTACAAAATGCTCATCTGCAACCATGTGATCGGAGTATCCACCGTACGTCCGTGTGCCATCAAAGTTGGTGAAACCATAAGTTTGTACCTGCTTATCGCAATACTGTTCAAAGTCAGAAGCACAACTTTGACATGATCTACATGATCCCACCAAGCACCCAACCCCAACTTTGTCCCCAATCTTGAAATTCTCCACTTTGCTTCCTACTTCTGTCACCACACCAACAATCTCATGCCTGTATTGTACATTCGGAATACAATTCTAATCAACAAACGCTAACAATAAATAGAAAGCTAACTAAATAAATAATGGACCGACGTGTCACTGTTACAGTGTTAGATCAGAAACATAAATCCATTAAACAAGAGAAAGTCTACCCTGGAGTAATCGGGTACTTGGTAAATCCCCATTCGTTTTTGACAACGTGAAGATCCGAATGACAGATTCCGCAGTAAAGAACTTTGAACCTCACATCTTTCTCTCCAGTAGCCCTGTAAACATACAACAAATAAGATAAGCAACATGAACTCGTAAGTGTGAATAACACAACTATGAATGATAAAAGAATACCTTCTGGAGAAGGTGAGAGGGGAAAGAAATCCAGACGTGTCGCGGGCCGCATAACCATAGGCCTTGATCGGATGCTCGGATTCGGGTGATGTTGCCATTGTACGTGTAGCTATGTAGTTGTGTAGTTGTGTAAGTTTAGGTGTGTAGTTGTGTTGTAGAGGGTTGTGGATTGAAATGGTGGTAAGAGGGTGGGTATAAATAGGCCAAGGAGGAAAGGAACCAACTACGTAAGCAATTGCATATGAGTGAATGCTGATGCCGCTTTTTCGGAGCATTCATATTATTCTGTGCATTTTGGTGATGTCACATGTCACCGACGGTCAACGAATATGGATACTTTTTGTGATTATAGAGATGTCTAGACCAAATTGCTGCTTCGTTCTTTTTCTAGAAAGAACATGTGTTTCCTTCTAAATTTTCATAAAAAGGTAACGATTATGTTGAAGAGTTTGTTAAAATTTATTTAAGTGTCTTAGTATTTATCGTTTTATAAAAATAGTTTATTTTAAAAAATCTTTTTTATTATTGTTTTATAAAACTTTGAAATTGAGTATTTCTAAGGGAAGAATTATTTCAAGTTGACTTATATGGAAAATTTTACTTTTTTATGAGAATTTATTTGAATATAAGACTGATGAATTTAATTGTAACTAGATTTAAGCTCCCCCGCGTTGCGGCGGGGGCGTAGAACTATGCCAAATAGCACTAATGTCACACCAACGTCAGTGACTACCAACACTGAGTCGATCCAGGACCCGCGCGTTGCGACGAACTTGTCAAACGAAAAAAAATAAATGTAAAACATTGAACCACACATGCATGTTGCGCCGTGTTAACTTGCATAATTTTGAACGAAACAAAAAAACGTTAAACGACACACGCACGTCGTGCCGTCTTAACTCGCAAAATTTAGAACGAAAATTTGCGAAAGATGAAAAGTATAGGGACCAAAGTTGAAGGTAAAATAATATTGTGAGGTTAAATTGAAAATAATGAAACTTTTGAGTTAAAAGTGAAAAAAAGACAATTTATATGGGTTAAAATTGCAAAACATAAAAAGCTTTTGGATTAAAGTTAAAAAATCAATTTTTTTTTGAAAACCACCCAAAACATAAATTACAACTCCTTATGCACAAAATTGTTTCTAATTTATGGAATGTAAATTAGTGTTTTTTTCTCGCGCTATGCGGCGTGAAGTCAGTTGGTATCGGTTCAGTTTGTTTTGTTACCGGCACTCACTATAGTGGTTGAAAGAGAACATTAACAAAATAGAGTCGTGATATGCCGAAAAAAAATATCAACACGTGTTTTATATCAATGGAGAAAAATACGAGTTTCAATGTTACCAATATTGGTACGGATACTTTTTAGAAATCGGTTCGATTCGTCACGTATCGATATTGTATAGTTTTCGATTAAAAATGTGCTTTTTAATATTGTTATCGGCACTAGTATAGTTTACTATGATAAAAATAAATGAATTACTATTCATGGTCAGTTTCGGTTAGATTTGATACCATAACGACACGATATCTATTTACAACAAAAATTAAATCAGAAAAAAAATCAAAATAAATATAATATTAAAACTTTAGATTTACTATTCATCAAAAACGGATTAAATTCGTGAATTGTTTAAAGTATTAAGAAATTAATTTAAAACTTAAATTAATATATTTAAAAAGCTCATCACTGTTCATGAGCTCTTTAAATACATATGTATAATATAATAATACTTTATTTTAAATAAAACTTCGTATTAAACAAAACATACGAGAATGTCAAGAGAAAAAATTAACGAACGTAAATATTAAATTAATTGATAAAGGATATATGATTTAAAAAGAAAAGAATTAGTAAAACAAAAAATATATGATAAATGGAAGTTTCGTTTAAAAATAAAATAAAAAATAAAAAATATCATAAAACTTAAAATTAAATATAGTAATAAATTATTATAATATTAAGTAATTAAATATAAAAAACTATATATTATTATAAATTAAAAGTTATTATTCATATATATATATATATACATATATATATATATATATATGTAGGGTCAGGATTTAGAGAAAATGGTTGGAAGGGTGAGAACGGAGAGAACACTTATAGATCGTCAGATCAAAACAATCCATAAACTAGATTGCGCGGTGGCGTTTTCGTAAATAACATCAATTTTATTATGTGGGATGCGCTTCATCAAGGGTAAAAGGGTCTTTTACCGCTCAAATTCAAAACGCTATCAAATGATAACACGCCATTCAAAAAAAAAACGCCACTAAAAACAAATCGCCAAAAATTAGTGATAAAACGCGTTGGATATTACAGGAAGAGAAAACAACACAGTAACTGAATTCAGTTATTAACATTTATTAGAAGAAATTCCCTCCTAAATTATGCGCCAAAAACATCATTATGTAAACGACGTAAAACATCGCTTCCATAATCACTTCAATCTATCCATTTCTACAAAAGCATTTTTAACCAAAAACGCCAATCTAACCAAAACGCCAAAAATGGCAACAATCGTTTGGTGGAGATACACTCTGGCAATCAGGTGATTCATCCTGCGTTTTGACAACAGACGGAGGGTGTATGTTAGGACGATCAATGCAATTTTGAAGATGGAAGAAGAGGTACAGAGGGGTATCATATCCCTTGGCATCGCTCTGGACAACGAATGCCATGAAACACATATGCTTATGAAAGCATTAACAAGGAAATTTGGACCAATAAAAGCAGATGTAAAGCCGGACCCGGTCATGACATCATGGCGTTTTGATGATGAAACAGACATGGTGACCGTTATATACGACATCGGAGAGCAGGAAGTCTACTGGCTTGAAAACATCATGACAAAGCAGGGGCTTGGTTTCATGGAAGAATTGCATAACGCCACTTGTTTGAACACACAAATGGACTCGAAATTTGAGTTAATGCAAGACATGTTCTAGTGGAGGCTTCAAAATCTTCAGGAACAAGAAGCCGATGAAGGCGAAGGTGATGACATGGATGAAGATCCAGATGAAGACTTCGAGGAAGAAGATGACGCAAGTGATGGATACTTTTCGGATAAAGTACCTTCTGACGATGGGTTTTAATTTTTTTTCTTTTTTTTTCTTTTGTGTAATCTTCTTTTTTTTTCTTTTGTGTAATCTTCTTTTTTTTAAGATAATTAAATGATATATTTCTCTATTTATTTGCAAAACGCCAAAAAAATACTAAAAAAGGTTATTGCTTACAAAACGCCAGAAATAACAAAAAATATTATTTTCTCCGTTATTGTATTTTGTCATCTTGGTCTGCATAACGCCATTTAAAAAAACGCCAAACTTAGAAGATGGGACGTCTATCACCTATAAACTGATAAAAGCTTATCAAAACAGTAAATACAAAACAGTAACTGAAAAGACAGTTACTTTATTACTATCATTTATTACAATAAAAATATCCCGCCTAAACTACACGCCAAAAAACTCCTATAAGAGAGGGGTCTATACACAATGAATTGATCACACCCATAAAAACAAACGCCATATCCTCTAGAAACCACTCGCTTTAAAATGCCAAAAAATATTAGTTAAAATAACCACAGATGGCAAAGCTTTCACTGAATGGATTCTTCTTCTGAGGGGCTTATCTCAATAATCTTTTGCTGAATGAGATGGACAAATATTCAAGAAAAAGAGACTGATGACAGTGATCTATCATCATGTGAGCTTTGTTCTTGATGAATATTGGCATGGAATAAAGGGATCGACACAAGTGTAAAATGCTATTTTGGACTACATTATTATAAATAGCATCAAGCAAGAGTTGATTTTCAATGACATGCCACCAAACAAGAATATCACACCAAAACACAGGATGCCACTAAGCAGCTTCGTCTGAAAAAAGACGGGGTTTATGTAGGAAAGTTGGCATCTAGCTAAGGTATTCAAAAGGTTCAAAAAACCAAAACAAATTCAAGAAGAAGAGGCTGATGACAATGAAGATTCTGAAGAGAAATTAGATTACCATTTTTAATTTTTAATTTTTTTTCTTTTTCATTTTATATTGTTTTGTTATCAAGTTATCTGTTGTTTTGTTATCTAATTCTCTACAAATAAAATACATTATTATATAAAACACCAAAACGCTAATAGTATGAAAACTGTGAGAACGGGTGCTGGCAAAGCACGTTGTCAAATGTATTAAACGCCAAAAAATTCACTAAACGCCATAAAAAACATTTGGTCTTATTTTAATCTTATGAAAATATTAATGACTCGTAGTGAATTATCATACAACGCCACAAAACGCCAAAAAATTGACCAGAAAACGCTATAATGCCAAAAAAATTATCTATGTGACATGAAAACAATTAATTCAACGCCAAAAAGTTTAATAAATACAATTAACGCCAAAATAATCTTAGATGCCAGAAAATGTTATAGCTCGTTGAGAAAATAAAAGAGATTGAAAAGATAAAAAAACCCCTCACCCCCTGATCATATACCGCGCCACGTGTTTGGCCAGAATGCGTTCTCACCGTTCTCACACATTTATGCGTTTTCTCCTGATCCCATTTATATATATATATATATAGGGTCAGTATTTAGAGAAAATGGTGAAAAGTGTGATAACGGTGAGAACGCTTATGGGTCGTCCGATCAAAACAATCCATGGACTAGATTGCGCCGTGGTGTTTTCGTAAATAACATCAATTTTATTATGTGGGACGCGCTTCATTAAGGGTAAAAGGGTCTTTTACAGCTCATATGCAAAACGCCATCAAATGATAAAACGTCATACAAAAAAAGCCATTAAAAACAAAATGCCAAAAATTAGTAATAAAGCGCGTTGAATATTACAGGAAGATGAAACAACATAGCAACTGAATTTCAGTTATTAACATTTATTAGAAGAAATTCCCTCCTATATTACACGCCAAAAACAACATTATATAAACAAGGTAAAACATAGCTTCCATAATCACTTCAATCTATCCATTTTCTGCAAAAAAAAAAAAAAAAAAAAAAAAAACATTTTAGCCAAAAACGCCAACTTAACCAAAACGCCAAAAATGGCAACAATCGTTTTGTGGAGATCTCTGGGAATCAGGCGATGTGACACCTGTTAGGGATCTTTATTTGTAAGTATTGAAGAAAATCACAATCAACTGGATCTATGAAGAGATAACAGTCCTGAAGATCGCAAATAAGAACAAGAAGATCAGATGGGACAATTGAAATGCACAGCATCTACTTCAAGGAATCACAAGTTGATCAAGAGCTAAATTGGATTATCAGAGAAGGTCATTTCTGATGGATCTGATGGATCTAAAATATCATCAGTTTCTGACGATTCTTATCATCAGGATTTTTCTGATGATTTGTTCATCAGAATTTCTGATGAAGTGGTTTATCAGAATTCTGATGAAATACCCCACTTGACTGAAATTGGCTCTATCCTGTCACAATTACCAAAGCAAGTTGACATTATTGGATATCATGATGAAAAAGGCAACTTGAACGTTTGATTCAATGAATATGTCAATTGAGCACTTTTTGCAGGACTTATTGCATGAATAAACTATTGTTTATTCATGCACCCAGCCTTCTATAAATAGAAGGCTCAACCAGGAGAAGCAAAGTGGATTTGAAGCTTATCATTCATACATACATCAAAACTCCATTGCCCTCTCACCCACAGAATTCAAGATTCATTTGTACTAGATAATAATCTTACAATCACCTTGTAAACCATTTTGTTTCAAAGTGATATAAACTTGATAATTCTGTAGGTCTTGTTTCTTTAAAGTCTGATTTCCATTTCCGCACATCTTTTTCACATCTACTGAAATCACTTGCCATATTACGTGAAAAGAAGTTGTTTTAAGGCCATACTGGGTCCAATAATTGGTATCAGAGCAGATTGAATAAACTATTTTCAAACGATCAATCGCTCATCTTCTTTTCTCTAAATATGGCCAGCTTTCAATCCTGGAATAATGCTTTTAACATTGGTTCTATGTCCAAACCTCCGACTCTGGTCAGAGAGGAATACCCCCAATGGAAAATCAGGATGGTCAATTTCCTTAATGGTCATGACCGAGCTCTGTTTCAATCCATTGAAAGGGGTCCACATATACCAATGACTGATATACCAGCTATTCCAGCAACTGACCAATCACCTGGTATCCCTGCCTCCCGTCCGTTCGTGTTTCGTCGTAATTAACCGAACAACGCAACCGTACGGCCAAATGAACCAACATCCGGGATGTTTTTGAGCATGTTTCTTGTCCACTATACTTAAACTTCATTATTGAGCCTTGAAAATGGGTTAGCGGGGTTTAAACGCATCAAAATAGGCCTTAAACATGTGCAGGGACCAAAATTGTACTTATTTGAAACTTTCTGGAACTGGGCACATGGTGGCGTCACTCCACCACTATTTGGGTTGGATGTGGCAGGACGCCACCACCATGTCTGGGCAGAAACTCCATTTTTGCAACAGCAGGTCCATTTTCAGCACTTGTCTTGAAGTTTAGGGGCTATTTTGTAACAATTTCAATACCATTTGATGGTTTTGGGGCACCCCTAGTATTCCAAAACCTTGTGCTCACTTGGACGCTCCAGATTGATGCTCGTTTATCGAGGAACGATCTTAACGGTTCTATGAAATCTATAAATACCCACTTCCATTTTCATTTCATTTCACACCTTTTGATTCATTCAGCTCTAAGTTGGGGTTTTATGCTCCATACCTGAGTTGTTTGGATCAAAGCCTCCATTCTTGGACCTATTGTAAGTCCTCTTTCGTTCTTTTATGTGTTTTTAAGCGTAAAAGTCAAACAGTGTTTGACTTTCTGCTTTGACCAATTTATGGTCAACACGAAGTTCGTTTGAACTTTGTAACGTGAGCATAATCACGATGGTCATAGTCCTTGGTGACTATACCTACTGATTACCACGTTATTTAGGTATAGTGACGAGTCGTAGTTTCGGCCAAAATGCGTATTCTTGCGTATTTTGTAACCAAACTACTTTTAGGTATCAAGACCCTTTGTTTTGATACCAACCTTTTTTTCCAACCTCGTTAAACATGTTTTAACATGTTTAGCTCGTCGCTTTAGGTTTAGTGCTTATATAGGGTCGTAAAGGTAAGCGATCTAAACAATCGCTTAGACTTTCGAACCCGACCCGTTTGGTCAATCATTAGGATTCGACCAAACACATTAGGTGACCATAGTTGCATAGGGAATAACCTTCCGAGGTTATACCTTATGGTCACGTTGTTTAGTTAGTTGTATGATAGGTAGTTTATATGCCTTAGGTAAATGACCAAAATACCCTTTTTACGCCAAAATTCATTTTAAGCATATGTAACATAACTTTTGACATCTAAACTGATTTGGTAACATTATTAGACATGTTAAGGCATATATTACTTGTCATTGGACTAGATAGGCGGTCCGAGTGCGTTTTACGCGAACGATGCGTTAAAGTAGCGTAAGCTACCTAAACGGGTCGTAAGCACTTAGGTTAGGTTTCGTTTTAGTATTTAGGCTTTGTTAAACCATATCATACGAGTTCCAATACTCATTTGGTTTACGAAACCTCATTCTATCCGATCTTCCGATTTAGGTCCGGTTATTTACATAGTTACCTATATTAGGTACCGTTTGATTCCGCGATCCCTCTAGCTTTGCTTAGTTGTTGTTCAAGACTTCTAAGCACTCTCAAGTGAGTACATAGTCCCCTCCTTTACTTTTTTTCAAACATTTTGGGGTTAAACACATGTGCCTACTTGTTACTTTCGTGTTTTTCATGTTTTCATATCATATACTTGTTATGTTCATTAGTACACTATTAGTACATGATTTCATTATGTTTTTGCTATGTATGTCCATTTAGTGCATACTTAGTACATTGTTTACATTTCATTTTATGCTATGTATGGCCATTTAGTGCATACTTAGTACATTGTTTTACATTTCATTTTATGTTATGTATGTCCATTTGTTGCATACTTAGTACATTATTTTCATAAAACATGCTTACATTTTGGTATGACATTTGGTTTGTTTAAATGGCTTAAAAATACATTCATTAACATTAGCTACGTCGTTCGTTAGTAGGTAGTGGTACCATAGGAATTGACAACTCCCGTTCCTGACATCCTAGGTATGTTTGGATGGAAGGAATGGCCGAATTCGATACATATAACTCAGATAAATCTTTAATTCATTTAAGGGTTTATCACCATAGTCTCAAGGCTTGAATGTATGCATTTTCACAATACCGCATAGATGTTTGTACCAGTAAAGCATGCATTATTTTACAAAACGTAAATTTTGATTATAATTTATCAAATGCATTGTTTTGTACATTTCTTTCTTATAGGGTCGAGTAAATGCTTTTAATCAATAAAGGCTTTTTATTCACTCTACATTACATTTGTTTACTCAATAACATTTCAACATTTGTTTAAACATTACATTTAGTTATACATGAACATTTTTACATTGGTGGTTTGTTTGGGTAAGTGATTTAAGTAACGAGACGTGTTTAATATGATAAAAGCATGGTGGATACGCCGCTGGTACTTCCTATATATAAGTGCTTTTATGATACTACATATCGTAGCGTTATTTAAACCATTTCAATTTTGACATATTACATTTTACACAATTAACATATCTTTACAAAACATTGTTTTACAAATAACACATTTTATACAAATTCATTTTATCTGGTTATTTATTTAACCATACACTATTCTTTTATATCATCTGTTTCCGTATCGATTTTTATATGATTTATAAAACGAAAACATTTTTCAAGGTTCATGACTACTTTTGTTAAACATTTTCTTTAAACTTACAAGTCATGAATCCTAAATCAATAAAACCTATGTATCTCATAGGCATTTTTATGCTGACGTACCTATTTTCACATGTGTTTCAGGAAATGATGCATAGGATTGATCAAGTTACACTTAGGCGGACTTGGGCCTTAGTGACAATAAAAGATGCAAGACTAGTTAATTATGCTATGCTTCCTTTTTATTAAGACATTGTAACTCTTTTAATCAATAAAACAAAATTTCAAATTTCCATGTGTTATGAAACAATGATTCTGTTACAACACTCCCCGACGTTTCCGCCACGATTTGTTGTTTTACGTGGTCGGGGTGTGACAGGCGATACGTCCTCCTTTTTTTCAACGGAAGGAGGGTGTATGTTAAGACGGCCAGGGCAATTCTGAAGATGGAAGAAGAGATACAGAGGTGAATCTTATCCATTGGCATCGCTCTAGACAAGGAAAGCCATGAAACGCATATGCTTATGAAAGCATTAACCAGCAAATTTGGACCAATCAAAGCAGATGTGAAGCTGGACCCTATCATGACATCATGGCGTTTTGATGATGAAACAGACATGGTGACGATTACATACGACAGCGGAGAGCAGGAAGTCTACTGGCTAGTGTTGGACTGGTTGCGACCCTAAATAATCAGTAGAGAACGTTCATCTTCGCGTATAAAGGCGGAATCAATGTACACGAAGTTACAACAGCTTTTCCTTTTCAATTCCTTTTCTATTTATGCTTTCGGAATACAATTTGACAGAGTTTCGTTACAACAAGCATGGACAGGTTTCGCTCCAAAGGTTACAACTGAAAACACACATCAGGTATATATAGTCCAGCTGATTTCGCTTATATGGCAGTCCATATAAGCGAAACCCTATGTGCACTTATAAGCGAAACCTCCTAGAACCTTATGAGCGAAACCCTAATGACCCTATAAGCGAAATCTCTAACCTATATGTACACATAAGCGAAATACCTATCTAAACATGTACATATAAGCGAAACCTATATAACAGATTTCGCTTATGATGACACACATGTCATCATGAGCGAAATTAACATTCTAAACCCTAATTTCTGATTTTCAACTCCGTATAACCTTTCTAGACCTAAGACTCAAAATAAACGTAGTCAACAGACATTCCATGCACTAACAGACTCCCCCTTGAATGTTGACGAAGTTTTCGGCTCCGAGTCTTCAGTCTTGGTCTTTTCTCCAACTCTGTCTTTACATCATAAACAACTCTATCTTCACAGGTTCACAATCTTGTCCTGGCTTCATCTTCAGACTTCCCTTTGATCGTTGATCCAGACTCCCCCTTTCACAGACTCTCCCTCTCAGTATGCTAGAATCTGAGGTCTTGATCTGGTTCAAGCTTTGACTTTTAGCTTCCGTGGGAATAATAAAGTTCAAAACCTGTTACCCTGCACATCCTCTACCTCAACATAAGTTTCACAATTGAATTTAATAAACGTACTGGTAGACATCATTTATTCAACAAACATACTAGTTACATCAAGTTCAAATGAATGACCTTGATTAACTAAGCACACAATCTTTCAAAACATTTGTATATGACATTCAAAGTTTTCAACATATTCTCCCAATCCAATGTAGTTCATCATATTTAGCACTCGAATATTGAATATCAGCTCTTCAACATTAGTTGTCGAAAATCTTTTTGAATTTTCAAAATTTTATGCTAAAACACTCCGAAAATCTTTTTGGATTTTTGTTTTTGAATGAAATGCAGTAAACAAATATATACAAACAATATTTTTGTGAGTTTGTGTAAGAGGATCATATCAGTTTATGAGACAAATCACTAGCACCGTTAAGCTTTAATCATTTTAAGTTCTAAACGATTCACTTTGATATACTGATCCATCTTAAATCCTCACACAAATTTCAATTTACTCAGGATACGATTTAGATGTCTTATGAACTTAGCTCATTCATGTGTCCCACCTCTTGAATATACTCCCGTATCCAGAATCCCAATATTCAGTCTTACAGGTGAGTATACTACAATGATATCTGTACATAAATTAGGTAATGCGAGGGCCAGGGGATCTCAGGTCGATACTTCCGTATGCGCAGAGAGATATCAGCTTCGACTTTACGGTATGTCCCCTTTAGAGGATCTTTTAGCTACAACAGCAGCGACTATCAATTTTATTGTTTCATCAGCATGCTGAGGGTTTATGCTATGTTTCAAGCATTTGTGGAAAGTATTATCCAAGGACTAGGTCAGAACTTCCATTCAGCAGAAGTCCCGGAATAATACCCCAGACATCATTGAGTATAAAAACCTAGTATATCAGAATACGAGACCTTTCAAACGAGATTTCAGGGGTTACCTATATATCCAAGTAGTGTTCCCCACGAATTTCACAAGTTTGAAATTTTAGGTTTATATCCCGAATAAATTTACTAAATGTGCGAAAACCTATCGACACATCATCAGTGAAGCCGTTTATCACATTTGACATTTCATATCTTTAGCATGCTGTGATAGTTCACTGATTTACTATCATTTCCTCTTTTTCACAACAAAACTCATTTTTGCTTTTTCAATGTTTTTGGCATTTTCAAATTTTCTATTTTTTCCAAAATTTTTCTCCCCCTAAAATCAAAATATGTTTCAATTTTGATTTTCAAGGAAAATTTGAAAACAAACTGACAACCGATATCGAATTACTTCAATTCGCCATCCACTTGGCATAAACAATCAGAACTCCCCCTGACAACAAACTATTTTCCCATTGTGATTTCAAAACACTTAAGTTTGTTTTAATCAAATGTTTCTTTCAGAAAATTAGTTTTGTTGAATTAACACACCACTTGTCAGTTAGGGGATTACTTCATCACTTTGTTCTCCTTTAACCATTTTGAAAAATTTAACAGTTCAAGATTCTATCAACACAAACACTTGTAGGAAATCAAGTACAACTTAATGTCCCTGATTTACCACATGTAAGGCGAAAAATCACCAGAGGGAAATTTCTCAAGAAAGATGCCGATTCATGTTCCACGCTTACCAACCTGGGAACTCCGGCAAGTCAAGGTTTTCTATTTGAAAAGATTCACCCAAGCCTGACCAGCCTTGGGTGATTTTGAATTCTTGTTCAACAATGATGGAAAATTTGCATCATCCATTGTTAAACCTGAATTCTCAGATTTTACCTCAACAACGGGCTCTTCTGGCTTTGACGAACCAGAATCATTGCCTGAATGTGGCTTGTCTGACTTTGAGACGTCAGATTCATCGCCAACACGTGGCTCCTTTGTTTCAAAAGAAACAAATTCATCACCAGGAACATTTCCTTTCTTTACACTCCATTCTGTCCTCAGATTTGCATCTAATGAATTCGTTTTGCTTGATTTATCATTCTTTGGAGAGCAAGACGATTTATCAGAACTTTTATCTGATTTTCTTGTTGTATCCGAGGACAATATCCTTTCGAGATACTCTCTCGCTTTCTTCCTTTTCTTCCTCAGTCTGTCTTTCTGCCCTTGTGAAAGCTTCACTTTCTGTTCGTGAACTTTTGGTTCTTGAACTTTCTGTTCTTCGGGCTTGACACTGACTGATTTCTTTCCCATTTTCTGAGATTCAGCCCTCGATCTTCCTTTTGATCTCATTGGGCAATCTCTGGCAATGTGTCCTCTGATGTGGCATTCATAGCACCTTCTCGTTTCAAATCTTTGACTTTGGCAGTTAACAGCAATGTGTCCTTGATAGCCACAAGTGTAACACACTCTGTTATCATACCTTTCACTACTTTCATACCACATACTGTCTTCATACCACACACTTAGATCAAAGCATTTATTTGCCTTGTGGTAATCACCATTTCTTTGTTTTCTATCATTGTAATGATTTGTCCTTGAAAAATCTTCATCATATCTTCTCCTATAAGCTAAATTTGGTTTTTGAGAACCGTGGTCAAACCTGCACCACATATTACCAACTTTTTGTGAATTTTTAGAATGATTGGATGATTGAACTGATGAACTTTTCTTGTTGTTATGAGAATTTTTAGAATTTTTAACATTTTGTTTTTGTTCTACATTCTTCTTAACAGGTTTCTGCTTTGAGCATTCACCTATTTCAGTAGATTGCAAAACAGTATCTTTAAATTTTTCATTTAATTCCAAAAATAATTTTCTTTTCTCATTTTTCTCTTTTTCATCATCAGTTTTATCATCACAAACTTCAATTTTGACCTTGTCAACATTTTGGTCATTGTCACTTATCGGAACAGAATTGATCGGTTTTGGACAGACATGTGATGTAGAATTCACAAAACCTTTCAATTTCTTTTCAAGCTCATCAATTTTGTTCCTTGCAATTTCAGCTTCATTTTCAAGCCGAATGATTTTCTAAAGATGAGAATTTATTTCAATTTGTTTTTCAAGATTATTCTGAAAAATAACAGATTTTTCATCTTCTAAAATCTTCATTTGACTTTGAAAATCTTTTTCAAATTTTAATTTTTCATGTTCAAAATTTTCAATTTTTTCTTTTAAAATTTTGTTTTCTGCTGTCAAACTGTTCACATCACTAAGCAGTTAGACATTTTCAGACTTCAATCTCTCACAAATTTCTCAAATTTCAAGAATCTGTTTATTATCAGATTCTTTCTCATCCTTCAAGCTTTTGATTTTCAATGTTAAACTCTCTACATTCTTCAGAAGTTTGACATTGTCTGTTTCTGATTTTTCGCATTTCGAGCATTTTCCATTCATCTCTCCATCATCAGCTTCTTTCTTTGTTTCCATCTTGTATGTTCCTGCACAGAAAATTTTAACAAAATCAAGAGGATTCATATTTTCATCAATATAACAACCCCTCTTAATATCATATCTCATATCATTTTTTGCTGCAAGACACACAGTGATTCGTTTCGTCATTTCAATGATTACATCCAAGTCTATCCTTTTTTATTCTTCTTTTATTTCATCCAAAAACTCCCTTTTTCTTGAATCTTTATGAATCCTATGATTTGTAATTGTATTGATAAAACTTTTTAAATCATAGTGTGACAAACTAGAATTCCGTTTTTCGTTATTCACGAATTCATCCCATTCCAAAGGAAAAGCATCAACAAATTTTGAAATTCTTTCATCATTTGAGTGATATATCTTATGTTTTTCTAACTTGATGATTAGCTCATAAAACCTTTCTTTCAACTTCTCCACTGATTCATTCTTCTTACATAAAAAAATTTCGAATCTTTTAACATAAACATCCTTACCATATCTCGCCTCATACCCAGATTCCCTAGGCCAATTATTTAAATTTTCAAGATTCTTGTTTTCTTGTTCATCAAACATTTTAACCAAGTTTTGTATAGACAAATAAAATCACCTATGAGCACAATCACGATGAACACTCGAGTGAAATCAGATCAATGTCTGATGATGACAAATAAGCGAAATCAGATTGAAAATGACAGATAAGCGAAATCTCAGTGTCACAAAAGCGAAATATGCAAGTTGACAGAAAAGTGAAACCAGAAATGTCATTTTGAGCAAAACCCTAGTTATGTCCGTATGAGCGAAACTAGGTATGTTCGTATGAGCGAAACTAGGTTTTTAACTGATTTTTACCATTTTTAAGCCGTGTTTTAACCTGAATCTTTCTAGGGTTTGTTAATTGTATGTTTTACACGTTATACTAAAAAATCAGGCCATTTCAACCGTAGGAACCAGTTCAAATCGAAAAAGTATAAAAGAAAGTGAGTAGAAATAAGAGAATTTGGTCGAATCAGTTGTAGTAGTATGAACTCCTCGTCCTGAAGCTATGATACCACTTGTTGGACCGTTTGCGACCCTAAATAATCAGTAGAGAACGTTCATCTTCACGTATAAAGGCGGAATCAATGTACACGAAGTTACAACAGCTTTTCCTTTTCAATTCCTTTTCTATTTATGCTTTCTGAATACAATTTGACAGAGTTTCGTTACAACAAGCATGGACAGGTTTCGCTCCAAAGGTTACAACTGAAAAACACACATCAGGTATATATAGTCCAGCTGATTTCGCTTATATGCCAGTCCATATAAGCGAAACCCTATGTGCACTTATAAGCGAAACCTCCTAGAACCTTATGAGCGAAACCCTAATGACCCTATAAGCGAAATCTCTAACATATATGTACACATAAGCGAAATACCTATCTAAACATGTACATATAAGCGAAACCTATATAACAGATTTCGCTTATGATGACACACATGTCATCATGAGCGAAATTAACATTCTAAACCCTAATTTCTGATTTTCAACTCCGTATAACCTTTCTAGACCTAAGACTCAAAATAAACGTAGTCAACAGACATTCCATGCACTAACAGCTAGAGAACATCATGACAACGCAGCGTCTGGGTTTCATGGAAGAATTGCATAACGCCACTTATAACAACACAGGAATAGACTCAAAATTGGAGTTAATGCAAGACATGTTCAGGTGGAGGCTTCAGAATCTTTAGGAACAAGAAGCTGATGAAGGTGAAGGTGATGACATGGATGAAGATCCAGATGAAGACTCCGAGGAGGAAGAAGATGACGCAAGTGATGGATACTATTCGGATAAAGTACCTTCTGACGAAGGCTTTTAATTTTTTCCTCTTTTTTTTCTTCTATGTAATCTTCTTTTTTTAAGATAATTAAATGATATATTTCTATCTTTATTAGCAAAACACCAAAAAAAAAAAAAATACTAAAAATGGTTAACCCTTACAAAACGCAGAAAAATAACAAAAAATATTTTTCCTGCTTAATATTTTATTTACTCCGTTATTGTATTTTGTCATCTTGGTCTGCATAACGTCATTTAAAAAAACGCCAAACTTAGAAGATGGGACGTCTATAACTTATAAAGCTGATCAACACAGTAAATACAAAAACAGTAACTGAAAAGACAGTTACTTTATTACTATTATTTATTACAATAAAAAGTTTCGCCTAAACTACGCGCCAAAAAACTCCTATAAGAGAGGGGTCTATACACAATGAAATTAATCACACCAGAAAACACAAACGTCATATCCTCTGGAAACCACTCACTTTTAAACGCCACAGGTGGCAAAGCTTTCACTGAAATGGATACTTCTTCTGAGGGGGGTTATCTCAATAATATTTTGCTGAATGAGATGGACAAATATTCAAGAAAAAGAGACTGATGACAGTGATATGCCATCATGTGAGCTTTGTTCTTGATGATTATAGACATGGAATAAAGGGATCAACACAAGTGTAAAATGCTATTTTGGACTCCATTATTACAAATAGCATCAAGCAAGAGTTGATCTTTAATGACATGCCACCAAACAAGAATATCACACCAAAAAACAGGATGCCACTAAGCAGCTTCTTCTGAAAAAGACGGGGTTTATGAAGGAAAGTTGGCATCAAGCTAAAGTATTCAAAAAATGTTCAAAACGCCAAAAACAAATTCAAGAAGGAAGATGCTAATGACAGTGAAGATTCGGAAGAAAAATTAGATTACCATTTTTTATTATTTTTGTTTTCATTTTATATTGTTTTGATATCAAGTTATATGTTTTTTTGTTATCTAATTCTCTATAAATAAAATACATTATTATATAAAACACCAAAAACTACAAACACCAAAACGCTAGTAGTATGAAAACTGGGAGAACAGCTGCTGGCAAAGCACCTTGTAAAGGGGATTAAACGCCAAAAAATTCACTAAACGCCAAAAAAATTGGTCTTATTGTAATCTTATGCAAAGATTAATTACTTGTAGTGAATTATTATACAAAACGCCACAAATGCCAAAAAAATTAACTAGAAAACGCTATAACGCCAAAAACTTTAATAAATACAATTAACGCCAAAAAAAACTTAGACGCCGGAAAATATTATACCGCGTTGGGAAAATAAAAGAAGAATGAAAAGACAAAAAAGCCCCTCTGCCCTTCTCTATGCTGCGGGACACGTGTTGGGCCAGGTTGCGTTCTCACACTTTTGAGCGTTTTCTCCTTATCCCGTTTCTCTCTCTCTCTCTCTCTATATATATATATATATATATATATATATATATATATGAGGAGTTGGGTAGAAAGTGGGGTTTTTCCTAGAAAGTCCAGGAAGCAATAAGAATGTGACACGTGGCATGGAGGGATTTTAACTAAAAGGGCACTTGTGTAATTTGACATTTTATTTTATTTTTGGAATTTTATCTCTCATTAACTAACAATGCCTATAATTATGGAAACTGTTTCTCCAAGATTTTTTGTATTTCGCAACCTTTTTCCTTCTTCGTCTTCGTCATCGTGAAACACTTCTCCATCTCAACCATCTCCGAGTTCATCATCAACATTCAAATTCTGTTCGTATCATCTCTGTTTTCTTGACGATGTGTTTTAACAGTAAGCAAATTAATACAGTTATGTTTTAGCAGCAAGCAGATTCATACAGTTGCGTTTTAGCATTCAGATTCATACAGTTGTGTTTTAGCATTCAGATTCATATATTTGTGTTTTAATAGCAAGCAGAATCATACAGTTGTGTTTTAACAGCAAGCAGATTCATACAGTTGTGTTTTAACAGCAAGCAGATTCATACAGTTGTGTTTTAGCATTCAGATTCATACAGTTGTGTTTTAACATCAAGCAGATTAATACGGTTATGTTTTAACAGCAAACAGATTCATAAAGTTGTGTTTTAACAGCAAGCAGATTCATACAGTTGTGTTTTAGCATTCAGATTCATACAGTTGTGTTTTAACAGCAAGCAGATTCATACAATTGTGTTTTAGCATTCAGATTCATACAGTTGTGTTTTAACAGCAAGCAGATTCATACAGTTGTGTTTTAGCATTCAGATTCATACAATTGTGTTTTAACAGCAAGTAGATTCATACGATGTGTTTTACCATGACGCTGTGTTTTAACAGCAAGCAGATTAATACGATGTGTTTTCTTGTTGTGTTTATTCATGAATGATAGAAGGAAGAGAGAGAGAGAGAGAGAAAGGGAGAGAGAGAGAGAAAATCACACGAAATGTGGGGTGGTTATGGAATGACAATTATTTCCATATTTAAAACAAGCTAAATGACATATCTACCCCTGATTAATTAAATAATCCTAATTTTAAGAAACACATATTACCAAAATGCCACCAAGATGATCTCAACCATTAAACACACCCATTGGATGGCCCAGATCGCTTCCTAGACTTTCTAGGAAAAACACACTTTCCGTAGGATCCCTACTATATATATATATATATATATATATATAAAACCAGTATTTACTAAAACATTAATGATAGTGTAAAAGGTTTGTTTATGTATTTGATTGTACCTTACTCATTATTTTTTGAACGGAAACTATTATTGAAAAACGCTCGGCCAACAATAAGCTAGACAAGGGCAAACAAAAACAATTACACATCAAATCATATCCATTTATGCCAAGTCAAATCAACCTTTTTGGATGTAGTTCTAATCCACAAAAAAATTGTAAGCTTTGATCTCTTCACATATGTCATCCACCTTCACCAAGCCGGTGTTGAAAACTACATTGTTGCGTGATTTCCAAATTATCCTGTAAGCAACCATTATAATCGATTGCGCCATTCTCTTTCTTTGGTCTAAGCCACTCACAAACTTATGCACTTCAATCTTATACCGTAAACGCGAAGATCGAGTTTATGCCGCACCACGTACTAACATTTTGCTAAACAATCGTAGCCACATAGCATTCAGAAAACAAGTGGGTCGCTGACCCAGTCACTAACTTGCACAGTGGGCAGACCGACAACCCAATCAAAATCGTAAGAACTTCAGAAGTGGGCATCCTATTCCAAATTAATCTCCACCCAAAAGTATTAACTTTCTTCGACACCCAAGAGTTCCAATTCCAGCTTTTAAAGAGATTTCTAACTCCAGTTCCAACTTGGATAAAAGAGATTTCATCAAGGCCATGGTGAATGTGCCAAAATCGCCTTTTTTTCCATCGCCAAGAATCCACCCTGCTCCCAAACCTCAGGTCTTTAACCAGATTTTCGAAGACTACATTTTGATCAGAGATCTTGCCCTCCACCGTTTGGTTCTTCCATTCACATATACAATCCATCAAACCGTCCCTTTCCTTCAATCTATCTGCCACTCAACAACCTTTCTTTGATTCTTGCGTGAATAAGGTTGGAAAAGTATCTTTTAAAAGCTGATTTCCAACCCACTTGTCCAACCAAAAACGAATCTTCGCTCAGTCACCTAATTTTTCTTCAATAACTTTCGCAATCGACACAGTGTTTAAACCAAAGCATTATCTAGATTTGCGATCACAGACCACGTACCTGTCAAAGCTTTATTTAAGGGCAAACCTGGCCAAGATAAAGGCTTACAATGAAGAGCTGAAATCAAATTTCCCCATAAGCTACTATCTTCCAACTTATACCGCCACCAGTATTTTCAGAGGAAATCTAAATCAGACACTTTGAGGGAACATAAACCCAATCCTCCATTAATAGGAACTGTCACTTTATCCCACGCAACCCAACACATCTTTTTCTTATCCCCCGTTTCGCCCCATAAAAAAACGTCGTTGCCTGGCTTCCAATAATTCAATGAAGTTCGCCGGAGCTTTGTATAGCGAGAAGTAATAAGTTGGAAGATTCTCCAACACCGCGTTCCTTTGGAAAGAGAATTCACTTTCCACCCTGCCAAGCGGCTATCAATCATGTCTAAGACGGGTTGCCAATATTGATTCCACTCATTTGAGCGCCCACCTTCAAACCAAAATAGGCAAAAAGAAGGCTTTTGACTTTACAACGTATAATTTGGGCCATAAGATTACACTCTTCCACGGTCGTCCCCGTCCCAGTTAAAGAAGATTTGTGGAAATTTATTTTCAACTCTTATAAAAGGTTGAAGCATCTAAGCAACCTAGCAAGAGCAAAAGCATTAGTCGAGGACCACCCACAAATTAAAGCATCATCCGTTTAGAGGAAATGCGAAATGTGAGGTTCACTGTTAGGTGTCGAAAAACCCCAAACTATTCATTGATATGATATGAATTAATATATATATATATAGAATTGTACTCAATGACTATGTATGAATTTTATATTATATTATTAAGTCATCTTTGTAAAAGAAGAAAGCTAAAATTATTATTATTATTATTATGATTTTAAAGTTTGCATGAATAGTATTTCTAATTTTTTAATATTTTGAGGTTAAGTAATATTTTATATGTTATATAAGTTGAGTTTTAGTAATAAACCATAATTCATAATTTTAAGTGTTATGCTTTTTTTATTTTTATTAACAGTATTTTATTTATTATTAAATTTGATATTTTAGTAATAACTTGTGTTCGTTAACTTTAAAAAATAAAATTAAAATTCGTTTATATGTTTGTTTTTTTAGCATTCCATAGGCATTGGATCGATATCGATACCGTTCGTTGTATAGTAACTTGTGTTCGTTAATTTAAAAAAAAAATCTAAATCTCCGTCTATGTTTGTTTATTTTTTTAACATTCCACGGGCATCTGATCGGTATAATTACGGTTCGCTACAGCAACGGTACAATACATGCTCTAGGTATAGAAATCAACACGTGTTTTACATCGGTTGAAAATGATAAAAATGAACACCGATAGAGCGGCATTGATGTTGTTCGAACAGTATCGATTGGTTTAGATTGTCACGTATATATCCATTTATCGACATACACGAAGTTGTATAAATGAATAATTTATAGGGTGTCAGTTTATCGAAAGAAAAAACAATAAAAATAAATATTGGTACCGAACTAATGTTGTTCGTTTGTTTACGTTCCGGTTCACTATGGTAGCGATACGATACAAACGTTGTTCGGTTTGACTCGGTATAGTAGTGATACGGCGTCAATTTATCGAAAACAAAAACAACAAAAATAAAACCGGTACCAATACAGATGTCGTTCAGTTAGTTTCAGTTAGGTTTGGTATGACGGTGGAACAATATTCGTTTGCAATAAAATTTACATCCAGTGTTGAAAAAAATAAACATAGAACACAAACCAACCAACCGAACCCATATCAACTAAACAACATGATATTCGCTTTTATTGTTTTTGATCGATGTAAGATTTTCTCTTTTGATTATTGTAGCGAGTTGGTACCGTAACAAACCAAACAGATAACGACGGAACTCCCGCCGCGAAACGTGGAGGAAAATTGACTAGTAAGCATTAACATTAAATCTATTTCATATTGATAAACATGACTATAAAATAAGTTAAAAAGAAAATAATGAGTAGAAGATGAAATTTGGACTCTGGCCCTATTTTTTTTATCAACAAAGTTTTTTCTCCCCTATATTACACCTTCTATAGATTTCATGGGCTACCACTCCGAGTTCTTGCTTGAAGCCAATATTACATACCAAACAAGAGAATTCAACCCAAAAGACTAGTCTGGTGGGTGAGAGTGTTCATTTGGTTTATAAACCTCACATTCATTGCTTATACAACCGATATGTGACATGTCTCATACCTTGCAATGGTATTAGTCCATAATAAAATGTGTGGTGGGTTTCAAAGGTTAAACCATTACCCCTTGGTTTGATTATCTTTTTATTATATGACCCGACCTGACCCAGACCGAGAAAAAATATTATATAATGATAGACGAACGACCCCTAAAAATTTGCGTCCCCGATAAAAAAAAATTATGGTTCCGTCACTCTTAAAAATCAATGCTAACTATTAAGTTTTGATTTCTAAATAAGAATATTTCCCATGTGAGTCACATTAATGCGATAACATTAGTTGAATGTTGATATTTAGGTTCAGTGTACCTTCATGGTTTCAGTTTTTTTGTTTCTTCTTGGGTCCTAATATTAACACATGGGAAAACTTATTTACACATGGTGTATACGGGCCGTATACTGTTATACGGCCCGTATAGAATAAAACAACTTGACAAAGTCTGTGCCAGCAGACTTTGTCAGTTGTTTTTATTCTATACGGGCCGTATAACAGTATACGGCCCGTATACACCATGTGTAAATAAGTTTGACTGGTCGTATACAATGTATACGAACGTGTATACGGGCCGTATAACAGTATACGGCCCGTATGGAACGAAATTTTGATTTTTAAAATATTTTAGAGTGGTGAGGTGCTCAAAATAAAACATCAACAAGTAATAAAGATTGAAGAACAAGAAAACGTGTCGTATGACTGTAATAAAACGGAAGCTATTAACGCGGGATTACGGGCATGGTGTTATTCTTTATTTAATATTTATAGAATAAAAGGAAGGGTGAGGCATTTGATGAGAGTTGTAAGGAGTCTGAATAAAACGGAAGCTATCAACGCGGGATTACGGACATGCGTTTAATTCCCAACATATTTGTTTTGTCACGTACATTTCGTAAGAAACTTTTCGTGCACTGAACCTTCACCTCCAATCATTTCCTGGTCAAATCACACACTATAAAGTTTAAACTTATCGTGTGTTGTAGTTTGGAAAGATGACCGAATAGAGATCTGAATAACAAACTGTGGAGAACTTGTTTGCGTTATCCACCAACAATCCGTTCATTATCTGTTGTTATTTAAAACAATAGCAATTAACGTTCGGTTGAGATAACGGACATCCAACTTTCAAAATTCAAATCAAACTAACACGAAGTATCTCGAAGGTATCATATTCTTGGTTCAATACCATGTGAAAAAAGATTCTTGCCAGCAGACTTTTGTTGGTTTGTTTCCAGGTAGGGTTTAGAATGTTTGAAGGAATGTCGGTTTTTCAGTATTCAGATTTTGTTGGTTCAATACCAACTGCTCGAAATCCCTTTCGTTTCATGGATTTCCCTTTGGTTGAAACTTTTCATCACCGGTTTCTACAGCACAAGCACATACACAGGGGAGAATATTCTCGAAATTGAAGGAAAAGAAAAAATGGTTGTTGATGTTTTTTCTCTATCAGGATTTTGTTGAGTCGTCGGGAAAACTTTTCCTCAGAGGAGGGTGAGTAGTATGAGTCTGAGTCCATTGTGGTTCGTGAATGTTGGAAGAACCCGACACGTCTTCTGCTGCCTCTTCGCTTGGTAAAAGACATAGGATGGCTTTTAATACAGGCTCTTTGTCGGTTGTGGTTGATTTATAGGAGGAGGTTATGAAACGAATATATGTTTATGCGAACATCCTTATTTTGTCACGTACATGCGTTTAATTCCCAACATCCTTATTGTATCAGACTCTCTCCCCTCCTGATGCAATTTTCACAGTGGTACCAATGTCCTGCTACTACAATCCTTCCAACGATCCTTGTCTTGAAAGACAAGAATACAACGTTCATGTATCACAAGGAATGACCGATCTAAGGCAGAGAACCTGATTTAGATACACAAATTCATCACCGGTTTCTACAGCATAAGCACATACGCAATGAAGTATTAAAAGATGTTAGTTTCTTGACAGTATGGTTTCTCGACAAATGAAGTATTATCTGTCCTTGCTGCCTCTTCGGTTGATAAAAGACATAGGATGATTTCTCTATTACAGCACTCTTCTGAAAGACAAGAATACAACGTTCATGTATCACAAGGAATGACCGAGTTTGGAAAACGGACGGAATCCACGAAGAAACTGTTGGAATTTGTGGATTTCGGTTGGTTCAGAAACTTAACAAGAGAAGCAACTAAAAAAAGGAAAGAAAGACATTATTTTACCATTTTTACCATATGTATACGGGCCGTATACCGTTTATACGGCCGTATACGCTCGGTAAAAAACAAATTTACCGATCGTATACAATGTATACGACGATTGTATACGGGCCGTATATTCTGATACGGCTCGTATACTATGGTAAAAAATGGTAAAAAAATGGTGTATTCTCTTTAATCTCTTAGAACGATCCTTGTATTGAGAACCTGATTCTGGTTTAAACAATGGAATTTGTGATTCAA